>PVKU01008926.1:0-67816 GCA_004027475.1 Anoura caudifer | reverse complement strand
CCTACATCCAAGATTGCTCTATCCAGCAAAGCTGTCATTTAGAATGGAAGGGAAGATAAAGTGCTTCTCAGATAAGGTCAAGTTAAAGGAGTTCATCATCACCAAGCCCTTATTTTATGAAATGTTAAAGGGACTTATCTAAGAAAAAGAAGATAAAAAATATGAACAGTAAAAAGACAGCAAACTCACAGGTATTAACAACCAGACCTAAAACAAAAGCCAATTAAGCAAACCACTACAACAGGAGCAGAAACATGGAAATGGAGATCACATGGAGGATTAGCAATAAGGGAGTGGGAAGAGGAGAGTGGGGGACAAGGTACATAGAACAAGTAGCACAGACGGTGGGTAGAAAGTAGACAGGGGGAGGGCAAGGATAGTGTGGGAAATGTAGAAGCTAAAGAACTTATGACACATGGGCATGAACTAAAGGGGGAATGTGGGTGGGAGGGGGTGTACAGGGTGGAGGGGAATGAAGGGGGGAAAATGGGACAACTGTAATAGCATAATCAATAAAATATAATTTAAAAATAAATAAATAAAGTGCCCCCAGAGTCCAAGAATGTACAAAACCCACCCACTTCGGAACCACCACAAGGGCAATAGCTAGAGGGGTGCCAGTCACATATGGGAAGTGGGTAAAGTGATGGGAAATGAGGCAAATTATGAGCAAGTGGCATTATTCCCTCTCCAGCCCTTCCCCTACATACAGTACTACAAAGTGGTGAGGCAGGTTGTCCAGCCCTGGCACACACCTAAGTCTCCACCCCTTACAATGTAACAAGTTCTCTAAGACAGGAGTCAAAGCAGCTCTACTTAATACACAGAAATAAACACAGAAAGGCTGCCGAATTGAGGAGACAAAGAAATATGGCCCAAATGAAAGAACAGACCAAAACTCCAGAAAAAAGAACTAAGCAAAATGGAGATAGGCAACCTATCATATACAGAGTTCAAAACACTGGTGATGAAGATGCTCAGAGAACTCATTGAGTACAGTAAATGTGTAAGGAAAGAAATGAAGGCTACACTAAGTGAAATAAATAAAAATCCATAGGAAAACAACAGTGAAGGGAAGGAAGCTGGGGTTCAAATCACTGATTTGGAACATAAGGAAGAAATGAACAGTCAACTAGTACATAATGGAGAAACAAGAACTTTTAACAAATAAGCAGAGAATAAGGAGATCCTGAGAGATCTCCAAAAGTGCCAACATCCAAATCACAGGGATGCCAGAAGAGAAAGAGCAAGAAATCGAAAACTTATTTTAGAAAAATAATGAAAAAAAGAAAACCTTCCCTAATTTGGTGAAGGAAATAGACATACAAGTTCAGGAAGCACAGAGAGTCCCAAACAAGTTGGACCCAGAGAGGACCAAGCCTCATATGGACCACACCAAGACACCTCATAGTTAAAATGGCAAAGGTTAAGGATAAAGAGAGAATCTTAAAAAAGTGCAAGACAAAAGCAGAGAGTTACCTACAGAGGAGGAATTCCCATAAGACTGTCAGCCGATTTCTCAAAAGAAACTTTACAGGCAAGAAGGGACTGCCGAGAAGTATTTAAAGTGATGAAAAGCAAGGACCTACATCCAAGATTACTCTATCTAGCAAAGCTATCATTTAGGATTGGAGGGCAGATAAAGTATTTCCCAGACAAGGTAAAGCTAAAAGAGTTCATCATCACCAAGCCCTTATTATATAAAATGTGAAAGGGACTTATTTAAGAAAAATAAGGGGGCTTCCGGCCAAGATGAAGGTGTAAGTAGATGCACTGTAACTCCCCACACAACCAAAAGAAGGACAACAACAATTTAAAAACAAAAAAAAAAAACATGCAGAACTGACAGAAAATCAAACTGTATGGAAGTCCAACAACCAAGGAGTTAAAGAAGACACATTCATCCAGACTGGTAGGAGGAGCGGAGACAGGCAGCCAGGAGGGAGAGGGCTTGGGGCAAGGCCGCAGCTGGTGGACCCAGAGAGGCAGCAGAATGTGGAACCGGGTGCTGCGTGCAAGACTACGCTGGCCAGCAAGGTGGCGGCTGGTGGACCAGGCAGTCCCACATTCATGTGCAGATAAACCAGGCAAAACTTGTGCAGGACAGACCGCACAACGCAGGGTCCCAGCACAGAGAAATGAAGCCTCAAACCACTGATTGAAAACACCTGTGGGGGTTGAGGCAGCCAGCGAAACTTCTACCCTCACAGGAGAATTTGTCAGAGAGACCCACAGGGTCCTAGAATGTACACAAACCCACCCACAAGGGAATCAGCACCAGAAGGGCCCACTTTGCTTGTGGGAAGCTGGGGGAGTGACTAAAATCCAGCAGAGAGCCAAGCAAGTGCCATTGTTCCCTCTCGGGCCCCTCCTCCACACACAGTGTGACAACCCAGTGACTAGGTTACCCTGCCCTGGTGAACACCTTCAGGACTCCACCCCTCAATACATAACAGGTGCATCAAAACAAACAAACAAAAAATGGCCCAAATGAAAGAACAGATCAAAGTTCCAGAAAAAATACAACTAAGAGACAAAGATGTAGCCAACCTATCAGATGCACAGTTCAAAACACTGGTAATCAGGATGCTCACGGAACTGGTTGAATTTGGTCACAAATTACATGAAAATATGAAGGCTATGCTAAGTGAAATAAAGGACAATGTACAGGGAACCAATAGTGATGGGAAGGAAACTGGGACTCAAATCAACGGTGTGGACCCGAAGGAAGAAAGAAACACCCAATTAGAAAAGAATGAAAAAAGAAGAATTCAAAAAAGTGAGGAGAGGCTTAGGAACCTCCAGGACATCTTTAAACGTCTCAACATCTGAACGATAGGGGTACCAGAAGAAGAAGAGGAAGAGCAATAAGTGGAAAACTCATCTGAACAAATAATAAAGGAGAACTTCCCCAATCTGGCAAAGGAAATAGACTTCCAGGAGGTGCAGGAAGCTCAGAGAGTCCCAAAGAAGGTGGGCCTAAGGAGGAACATACCAAGGCACATTATAATTACATTAGACAAGATTAAAATTAAGGAGAGAATCCTAGAAGCAGCAAGAGAAAAGGAGACAGTTACCTACATAGGAGTTCCCATCAGACTGTCAGCTGATTTCTCAAAACAGACCTTACAGGGCAAGAAGGGGCTGGAAAGAAGTATTCCAAGTCATGAAAGGCAAGGACCTCCATCCAAGATTGCTCTATCCAGCAAAGCTGTCATTTAGAATGGAAGGGCAGATCAAGTGCTTCCCAGACAAGGTAAGGCTAAAAGAGTTCATCATCACCAAGCCCTTATTATATGAAATGTTAAAGGGATTTATCTAAGAAAAAAGGATAAAAAATATGTACAGTAAAATGACAGCAAACTCAGAATTATTAACAACCACACCTAAAACAAAACCAAACTAAGCAAACACTAGAACAGGAACAGAACCACAGAAATGGAGATCACATGGAGGGTTATCAACAGGGGAGTGGGACAGGGAGAGAGGGGGGAAGGTACAGAGAATAAGTAGCATACATGGTAGGTAGAAAATAGACAGAAGGAGGGTAAGAATAGTGTGGGAAATGTAGAAGACAAAGAACTTATGACACATGGGCATGAACTAAAGGGAGGGAATGTGGGTGAGAGGGAGTGTGCAGGGTGGAGGGAAGTGAAGGGGGAAAAATGGGACAACTGTAATAACATAATCAATAAAATATATTAAAAAAAGAAAAATAAGAAGATTAAAGCTATGAACAATAAAATGGTAATAAATTCACAACTATCAACAACTGCATTTAAAAAACAAAAACAAACTAATCAAACAGAACAGGAACAGAATCATAGATTTGGAAATCATATGGAGGGTTATCAGTGGGGAGGGGGAGGGGGAGAATGAAGAAAAAGGTACAGGGATAAGAAGCATAATTGATAGGTACAAAATAGACTGGTGAATGTTAAGAAGAGTATAGGAAATGGAGAAGTCAAAGAATTTATATGCATGACCCATGGACATGAACTAAGGTGAGGGGGGATTGCTGGAGGGAAGAGTGGTACCAAGTGGAGGGGGCCAAAGGGGAAAACAATGGGACAACTGTAATAGCATAGTCAATAAAATATACTTTAGAAAAAGGGAGGAAAGTGGCCCCTACCCACTGATCACACAGTTGAGAGGATTGAAGGCCAGCAAGGACATTTGACTCGGCTGGAAATAGCAGAGATTGTGAGGTTAAGCTTCCATCCCCAACCCGGCCTGTTCCTTTTTGGCTCAGCCATATCAAGCCAGGTCTGTTGCTTGTGCTGTAAAGCGGGTGCAGAGGTTCTTGGTTAAGTAATCTGCCAATGTAAGGCCCTTGATGGCTGTAGAATTCTGTTATTACCCTCTCCAGTCCCCCTTCCTCTTACTCATTTGACTAGAAAGATGCAGAAAGGGGGAGATTCTGAAAAAAAAAAATACAATAAAAAAATAAAGGAAAGAAGCTTCACTCACAGTCCAGCACCCAAAACAGGCTGAGTCTCATATTGGCTGTTCATCAGAGCTGGTGGTTCTTTCCTTGTCACTTAAAAAGAATGATACATATATATGTACATGTACATGTACATGTACATATACATATCCTATATGTAAATCCAAAACTATATATGAGAGAACAAAGTGCTAACAACTGGTGATATTAGATGAAGAATATACAGATGTTCATTGTACCATTTTTTCAAATTTCCCATAGATTTCAATTTTTAAATAAAAAACATGAGAGGAAAGTGTAAGTTAGATTGTATAATTTCCTTATTTAGACATTAAAAAGGACTTACTTGCACACATTCATGTTTCAGTCTTATAATGTCTGTTTAATCTCGCAAACACTTTGCAGTTCATGGCTCACTTAAACGTCCATCGTCACAGACAGCTCTCCATTCAGTCTTTCCCTGTGTCTGTGTTGTTCATCATTTCATGATCTCACCTCACCAGCTCTTGATTCTTGGAACTCCATCGCCTGGCTCTTAAAAAATCTGTTTCTGACATGACTTCTGTTTAAAAGCTCATTTAGTTTCTCTTTCTGGCTTGTTGAGATCCTGTTTCATTGTTTTGTTGACTCCTTGATTATTTTTTGTATTGCTTCTCAGCCTTTTGGCTAAGATCAAGTGTAAACTTAAAAATGCAACAAATTAATGACTATTTGTGGTAAAGTATAAAATTCAGGCTACACTGAAATATAGAGAGGGAAACAAGTAAAAGCTATCCTCCTCTCCACTTCAGAGCCCCACTTTTCAAAACAACCACTTTTAATAGTTTACCCTGTCAGATAGTTTTCTGTCCACATTCAAGAATATAGGTACTTTTCTATTTTTATTTTTTTAATTGTGTTATAGTGCATATTTTTTCATTGTATTGCATTGGCTTGAACCTCCAGAACAATGTAAATTAGCAATGATGACAAATACCCTTAAATTATCCCTCTTTTTCCTCCTTTAAAATCATATTCTCAGATTTAAATTATACTGATTTTGACAGTTTTCCCCCAAATAAGCTCTCATTAATGAGGCTAGCCTAATTTCTCTATAGGTAAGAGAAATCAATTAATTAGACTCCTAACTCCTTAAAGGCAAAAATTATTTCTTATCATTTATATTTCCTTTTGGCTTATCCATGCATTTTGCTATTCCTACTTGTTGAGTGGAAAGGTCCCAATAAAAATTGCCTTTTTCTAGAAATGGAGTCAATTTTATTGCAGATTAGTTTTCACACATTATGATTATTCTGCAAACATTACTGTTAGAGGCTGGCAACCAAAATTGAACAGCTCCTAAACAAACATACCTGAAACAGGTTTTGTAATTTTAGGCCTGCTGTGGCAAACAGTTAGGTGACTATGTGCAGTAATTTGCCTAAATAAAGGTCCCAAATGAAAAGTTGACAACACTTGCTCTCTAAGTCTTTAGAATCTTTTGTAAAATCCAATAAAACCTACTGTGGACTACGTATTTCTAGGGCTAGAATCGAAGACAGAGGTATTATTTGCAGAAAGAATGATTGATGAAAGTAGAAGATCTTTATGGTCAACCAGAATGCATTTGTAACAATATCTACTCCCTGCAAAGTTAGAAAAAGAGGGCATGGACCATATGAGCATAATATTCATTATTTTGAACAACAGAAATATAATCTTCCCCAAGAGAAAACTGCACAGACAGTTATTAAATATCCCTGAATTTTACTGTAAGAAGGATAACTGATGAAACAATTGAGCTTTCTTTCCTCTAATCACTTAGCTCCCAAATATCCCCACAAATGAATTCTTACCACCTCAAAACAGGTCTCTAGTTTTCCATCAGACTTAATTTCAATCTGGTCTCTGAGTCAAGAATGTATTCAGTTATATACTTAAAAGATAGAATTCACATAAACCAATCACCTTATTAATAACTACCTGTTAAGCCAACAACATACAATTATTCCTCAGTTGATATTCCTATTAATTGAGCAGTTATTTTATTATTCAAACATTTTTTAATGCTGACTATGTAATTACCAATGGCAATATAAAGATAAGTGGGCCAGAATCCCTGCCATCAAGATCTTCATCATCTCCACCTTTTCTATTGTGAAATTTAAAAAATATTTCAATATAATGGTGTGGCTTAGTTCATATTACTTATTTCCACAGTAATTATCACAATTAAAAGATATCAAGCAGCAACAAGATTTAAGTTTGTTAAAATCCTTCTGATCTAATTGTGTCAAGGGAAGTCAGTCCTTCTAAAATGCTTCTTTCATGTGTGGTCTCTGTTTTCCCTAGCCTCCCAAAGACTAAAGTAAGTAGAATGCACATAAGCTACCACCTAAGTAACCAATTACAATAGTCTTTTCTGACAAATGTTTTCATGCTGACAATTGATACAAGATGATACAAGGATATTAAAAAAGTTGGAAGTCTCTGGGCTCCCCCAAACACAGACTGGATGCTTCTATATTATCTTTGTGGAGCTCTTCTGTAAAAAAAACTATATGAGAATACTTGGAAAGCAGTTTCACTGGTTTTAGCAGCCCACTAAACCTTATACTCATCAGCAAAATTGAATTATTTTCAAAGCCAACATGGCCTTAGGATGTAGTCAGTAGGGATGTAATAGGAGATATTTAATCAAATGGTGTCAACATACACCGCCTTGTTTGCAGAATACTATGTCCAGCTCTGCATCAAAGTAAACTGAATCCTTTATTTTTTCTTTAAAGCATGAATTTTAGAATGTGAATTTACCCTTGTAAATGTATAGTTAAAATAGTTAAAAGACTAAAAATTAAAATATTTATATCATTTTGTTGACTTAGATGAGAAATTAGAACCCTGTCTTTCTGGCATTATCACTCAAGAGCAACCCTTTTCCCCTTATATTTTATAAAAAATGTATTTTCTTTCCCTTTTTCCCAATGAGCTGCATAATTACATTACCTGTTCCTAGGGTAATTTATGTATACACATATATGTATACACATATGTGTGTGTGTATGTGTGTGTGTATTTCTCCTATGATTGATTCCATGGCTATCAAGTCACAATTTTTTAGTTTTTGTTTTTATGACTTTACCCTATGATGACTCTTTTCTGACCTTCCTCTGATGCCTGTTAATATGCAAAAAGGGGCAATTTATAAGAAAATTGTTATGGAGGCTGATTGATCATTTTTTGCTATTAAACCTACAATCTCAGTTGCTGACATTCAGTGGGAGAAATAGCCTTTTAATGGGAGTCCAGGCCCTAAAATTATGCCATCAGATCATACAATTAAACTATTTAGATGCATATATTATAAAAACAAGGGAGAGAAATAAAATATTAGATCTATTTATGGCAAAATCAACATTATTAAATATACACAAATGCTTACACTATGGAGTATCTAAATACAATACTTCATTTGTTAGATACAATGAGTTGAGAACCCTCCTCTCTCCCACTTACATACAAGTCTCAACTCTCTCAGCAAAAGGCTTTGTTTTCTGCTCTCTAGTCTCCCCCCTATTTTCTTTGCAAACTTTTCAAGGGAGTATCTGTACACACACACCCTTGTTTTCCTCACTCAGTTCCCCAATTGGCTCCCCCACTGTCTCAGAGTTCTAGCTGAAAAATAGAATCAGTAGGACATGGAGAAACACAGATAGATATAGATGTAGATATATAGATATAGATATAACATATATTAGGAGATATATTGATATACTATACAATATATTCTGCATATCATTATATAGTAGGATATATAAGGTGTATACTAGATATACACATATAAAGGAAGAAAATGATATATATAAAATTTATATATATGTGATTTTATACTTATATAAACAGAGAAAGAGAGATTTCAAGGAATTGGCTTAGCAACTGTGGGGGCAGGCAAGTCCAAAATCCACAGGGCAAAATGGGAGGCTGGATTTCTTATTCAGGGAAGCCTGTTTTGTTCTTAAGGTTTTCAGCTGATTGGGTAAAGATCACCAGATTAACAAAGATATTCTCCTTTACTTAAAGTCAATTGATTTTACATATACAAAATACCTTCAGAGCAGCAACTGGACTAGTGTTTAATTGAAAACTGGGTACAACAGCCTAGCCAAGTTGATACATAAAACTGACCATCACACCAACAAATTACTGAGATTTCCCTCAAAATTTGCCAATGATGTCCTGGCTGCTAAATCCAGAGCCTTTTATAGGATGGAGTTCATTCACCACTGCATTTGACAGGGTTCACTCTTTTTTCTTTTTTAAAACCCTTCCTTGGGTAGGATTGAGAGTGGGAGGTACTGATGGGTGGAGTGGGGAATAGTGGTGGTGGGGAAATTGGAGACAACTGTACTTGAACAACAATTTTAAAATGCCATTAAAAATAGAAAAAAAATTAAAAACATCAATTAACAAATTAAATAAAAATAAAACCCTCCCTCACCAGAACACACGCCATCCTATTACAAGTCAAATGTTCCTAGTTACACCATCCCCTCAGTTACGTTTAAAGAAACATTATATTTCTTGAGAGTAATTTCAATGCTATTGGAATTTGGTGACAAGCTAATTATTTGAAAAGTGACAGTATGTGGATAAGGTGTAAATAAACGGTATTAACCAGGGCTCCAGGGACCTCAGGGAAATGCAGGTCCAAACACTGCATTTTATAAATGGGGAAAAACAGCCCGAACACTCCAGCTCCTTATCATTGGTAATAAGAGAGTCTTTAGTAAAAGATATGACTCTCAAATATCATTATTATGATAAATGGTATTTTACAAATAAGGAAAAGAAGGAAAAAGGGTGGTAAAAAAGAAAAAAAGAAAGGATATTCCAAAGATCCTGACCTGTTGATCAATCATTATTGTAGCTTGATTTAAAACCCAAATCATTCAGCAAATGGCCCTGTGATATCCACATGCAAGAAAATGAAGAAAATTCACTCACAATGGATCAGACACAAATATAGGACCAAACCATTAGAATAAAACTATTAGAACAAAACATAGGAGTACATTTTGTGACCTTGGATTTGGTAATGTTTTCTTAAATATGACACTAAAAACACAAATGACGCAAGATAATAGGACTTTATCAAAATTTAAAACTTTGTGTGTTTCAAATGACACTATCAAGAAAATGAAAAGACAATCCTAGGAATAGGAAACAATATTTTCAAATTATACATCAAATAAGGGGCTTGAATCAAGAATACATAAATTACTCCCACGACTCAACAATAAAAAGACAAATAACCCAATTTAAAAATAGGAAAAGGATTCTGGCTGTGTAGTTCAGTTGGTCAGAGTATGGTCCCAATATGCCAGGGTTCAACCCGTGGTCAGGGCACATACAAGCATCAACTAATTAGTGCATAAATAAGTAGAACAACAAATCTCTCTCTCTCTCTCTCTTTCTCTCTCTCTAACCAATAAATTAAAAAATGTTAACGTTATCTCAGGATGCAAAGACTACAGGTGATTTTCATTCTCAACTTTATACATGTCTATAGTCTCCAAACGTTCTATTATGAGTTTGCATTACTATTGTAATTGGAAATACAACACATTTGTTGAAATTATCAGGGAAAGATATAATAATGTCTATTTATGATACTTGAAGTAAAGTATTAATATAGTAATAACATTTTGGGAAATGTTTTGTTTTTATTTACATGCCATAAACAAAGGTACACTATTTCCAACTCTTGGTCTTGCTAGCATTTTCGATGCTTCTGTGGCAAAAGTATTAATCCGTAGCAAATGAGAAGTTGACTATGACAGAGGCTCCTAACCAATATCCTCCTGTAGAAACAACTCTAATGTATTTCAAAGCTACAGGGGAATCATTTAGCAAGCAAATGTTTGCTGATGAGGGTTTAAAGAGAGCATATCCAGCAAACAACTAAAAGTCATTATGCACTTGATTTCAACAGAGCCTATTTAAATAATGACTCAGAGTTGAATGTAGGCATCTTTGGGGGCCACTGAAGGAAAGATATTTTGAATATCATTTGAATAACAGCTTGCAGCATGCTCCTACTTGATGCTAACAACAACCCTGTGTGTCATTTAATATCCTTCCTTTTATTTATGGGTACACACAAGGCAAGTGAAATAACTGGTACTCCAACCGAAGTTTTTGAGTCACAGTTTGAGTTCATTTTTTTCTTCAGATTATCATCCAATGGTAAATGAATTAAGTGAGTATTTTAAACATGACTAAAGTAAGTGAAGCAATTAACCATGACTTACAACCTTCCTACTGCTTGCTATAGAGCAGAGTTCCAATGTACCCCACTCTCTCTAGACTCATATGGGAAGTTTCATCTAGACTATTATCACCTGTGTGGTGGGTTCTGCCTCAAAGTATGATGGATCCTCTCCTCTGGTACCTTTAGAATTTGGAGAAGGGGAAGGATGGAGTGAAGAGCAAGAGGATGAGACCACAGGGATTCAGTAGGCCATTCTCAGCCTAGGCTCAGGGAGTGTGTTCTGTTGTGGTTTCCATGTGGAAGCCTTAAAGAACACCATGGAATAAGGGCCTTACAGGAAATGTGCTGCAATGCACACTCATTGGCTACTACCTTCTAGTCAGTTCTAGCCACCACCCAAGCCTGGATACTTCCAAGACATAAGCTGACACACCCACACACACAATCCCAGTCTACATTTTTTCTGATAGCTTGGCTAAATTTTTATTTTAAGGAAAAAATGGCTTAAATTTAAAAACTCGCATTCTGTTTCAGTTTTAAAAAGATGTATTATTCTTTTAAAAAGCCCTAAAATTTCTATATAAGCATATAACTTAATATAAAACAATTAAGTCAAACAATGAAAATGTTGCCGATTATATCTATTGTCCTCTTAGCAGAGCAACAGCTCTCACAAGCATTCACGATCAGTCGGTTAACTCAGAGATGAGTCACCTCCACGGTTTTCACTTCAATTTCCTTTGGCTGATAAAATAACACACCATGCTTTAGTCTTGCGATGTTGCTACAAATTTAGGTTGAAATAAATATATCAGTGCTTAAATACGTCAGTCACACACACACATGCACACAATCAATTGGTTTTTGACAAAAGTGCCAAGATAATTCAATGTTTCTTCCCAGATAGTCTTTTAAACAAATAATGTTGGAACAACTGAACTCCCATATGAAAAAAACTGAATCTAAACCCTCATCTCTCACATCATACACAAAAATCATCTCAAATTCGATCATAGTCCTAAATGTAAAAGCTGAAACTATAAAACTTCTAGAAGTTCCAGAAGAATATCTTTACAGCTTGGAGTAGGCAAAAATTTCTCAAGAAATAGGAAGTTTTAACCGCAAATTAAAAAACTGAGAAACCATATTCCATCCATCCCCCACCCAGCCCCCTAAACCAGCCCCTACCCCAACAGCTGTCAGCCTACTCTCTGTCAGTCTGCCTCTATTTTGCTTCCTTATCGGGGATTGAGGAAAAAAGAAGAGAAAAATATCATGGACATGGACAACAACGTAGTGATTGCCATGGGGAAGGAGGATAGGGAAGGTGGAGGAAGATAAAGAAGGATAAATGGTGATGGAAGGAGACTTGACTTGGGGTGGTGAACACACAACACAGTGTACAGATGATGTTTCTAGCATTGTGCAACTGAAACTTGTATAATTTTATTAACCAGTGTCACCCCAATAAATTCAATAAAAAGGAAACCAAGAAACCATATTTCATCAAAATTGAGAATTTCTGCACTTCAAAAGATACCATTAAGAAACTACAAGGATAAGAAACTGCACATACTGAAAGAAAACATTAGCAATACATATATCTGATGTATATCTGGTATCCCAAATATATAAAGAATTCTTACAACTCAATAATAAGAAGCAACCCGGTGGATAAAAATAAGCAAAAGGTTAAAATAATCATTTCAAAAAGATATGATACAAATGGCCAAAGAGCTCAGAGCTCAGAAATAAAAGATACTCAACATCATTTATCATCAAGGAGATGCAAATTGAAACCACAAGGAGATACTACACACATTCACTAAAATCAGTAAAAGTGAAAAGACTGACAATACCAAATGCTGATGAGGATGCAGAGAAACTGAAACTCTCATGTATTGTCAGTGAGTATGTAAAATGGTACAACCACTTTGGAAAGTATTTTGGTAGTTTCTTATAATGTTAAATGTTTGCCTACCCTATAACTTAGCAATTGAACTTCTAGGTATTTATCCAAGAGAAATGAAAATATATGCTTTCTGTAAAAAGAAATATATGTGAATGTGTATAGCAGCTTTATTCATAATAGCCCCAAACCAGAATCAACACAAATGTTCATCATAAATGAAAGTAGACAAACTATGGTATCTTTAACAGTGGAATACTACTCAATAATAAAAAGGAGTGACATACTAACACCATAACAATGAGGATGACTCTCAAAACCATTATATAAATGACACAAAAGAGTATACACTATGTAATTCCATTCATATAAAGTTCTAAAACCTGCAAAGCTTATCAATGTTAAGCTTTAATCAATGGTAAGAGAGAATGATATATATACCTCTCTCTCTATCTCTCTCTCTATATATATACAGATATATCTCTATATACGATATCTCTATCTATATAGATATCTATATATACGATATCTCTATCTATATAGATATCTATATATACGATATCTCTGTGTGTGTGTGTATCCTTGTTCTGCCTCTCCCCTGTAACTGCCCAGTGCAAGAACAATGTAAAGCACTATGATGGGTTAAAAAAGTTAACTGCACAATGGAGGGTCAGCCTGTCAAGTGGAAAAGTACAGGTCATTGTTTCTCAAACTTCCAGAGCTTAGACCTTGAAGAAAAGTCTCTGAAGACAACCAAGGTGGTTTGGTTTCCATTTTAAGACATACTAACCTGGAAGTTCTATTGTATGTGATTGTGGAAAGAGCCGATATGATCCTATGAAGCAGTAGTGGACAAATGAGGTATTCAACAGAAAGGACAGACAATAGGAGAAGATGCTGCAAATGAAAGCTTATGGAAGGAAGAGGAGGTGGGAATACAGTGGATAGACTGGGTAAGTGGAAACCTGCCAACAGGAAGCCCAATTGGCAGGCTATATTGGTGCTAAGCCCTGGGATAGTAAGGATCTAAATTACCTATAGCAACAGAAGGAAGAAAAAAGATAAGAGAGCTTTCCAAAGAAGAACCTCAAGTTAGCATCTTGGCATCCTTAGCCTGGACCGCATTTTATAAATCTGCAAAGTCATGAGAATCCTGTTAAAGTTATTCTGAAGGTAACCCTAAACTCACTCTCAATAACTCTTGCAAACTTAGGGGATGCAGATGAAAATTAAATTACTCAAAAGGGAAAAAGCACAGGAGAATTTTTGATGATGCCGAGCTTTAGCCTAGTTCACATTCATCCAGGAACAGCTTGCCAGTCTTGGCGGCTAGTCCACTTTCTTCATCCCTAAGACAGGAAATTATGCGAGGCCCAAAATACTCTCCCTTACAACTCCATGACTGAAGGCAGCTGTTCTGACAGAATTTTCCAAAACCAAGCTCCATACATGAAGACTTGTGCATTGCCAACACATTTGTTGAGCACCTACTCTGTGCTCAGTCTTATGTGAAAGCAGGAAGCCAGCAGGGGGTATACTGGCTCTGAGTCACGGTGGAAATGTAGTAGTCCCCTTTGACCCCCTGCCAAATTTCCAGAGCATTGTACATTGCCTAGGTCAGTTCTCACATCTCCTCCTCAGGCCCTGGGAGGGTTCTTTCTACCTGCAACCCTACCCTACACCCCAGGAACTACCATCTTTTACTTGGGGCACTCAATATCAGCAGCAATTCTGATTCATCGGTGTGTATGTATTTCAGAAGCTAAACCACAGTAACTAACAAATTAAGGCTATTAAACATGGCTTCCTAGAAAATGTATGAGGGTGTGTTATGGTTCATAAAGTGATTTCCTGAACACTCTCTTTTTCTTGACCTTTTCTATCTCTTGCCTTAACAGCTTGTAAATAATGTGTTTTCTTAACCAAAAAAGAAAAAAAAAAAAAAAAAAAGAAGGGACAAAGAGTGGGAGAGAGGGAGGGGACAGGAGAAGGGAGGGGAGAGAGAGAAGGAAGATTTAAAACATGAAGAAATAGAACTTCCTGATTTCCCAAAGAGAAAAACACCTATTCTTTCCTTTTTCTTTTTTTTGAAAAATGCCTGGCAGAGGAAGTATGGCTGCAAACGTTACCCGACAATAAACCAGATTAATTTTCCATTCAAAAAGAAAAGTAAGCAACTTGGACTAAAAGAGGCAAATTGTATGGCCCTATTATTTAGCACATTTGAAATAAAAGCCAATGCTGCTCTTGAAGCACTGACTGGCTGATGGAGGTTTCTCTTCCTCTCTTGTGGGCCCGCCCATAGGTTGCCTGGCAACCAAATTGCATTGCTAAGAACACTCCCCAGCAATAACTGACTCTGAATTTTAATTTTTGTGCTGATGCCGAAGTGGGATAAATAAATAAATAAATGCAATCTCCCTGAAACAGTGTTCATTCTGAGAAATAAGCAGTATGTGTAGGAGATGATAGGATGGCAAATAGGACTATACAAAAAACTGCTAAATTCTTTCTCAGAAAGATTTTGTTTAAGATTTTTTTTTGAAAAATCTGGATAGGCCATAGGAAAAAAAATTAGTAAAATGATTGTATGAAAGTAAAAATGGGAGATGAATTTAACAAAAAAAATTCTAATGTATAAAATAATATAAAGAATAAAATGTTAATCTTTATCATCCCTTACATGGAATCACTTTTTAGAAATAAGAAATAACACAAAATATGGCATGCATTGAAGGATCTGGGATGGCTGCTCACAACCCTAGCGTTACCTTCCCTTTTCACACATAGTGGAAATGATAATTTGCATGCACGGTAGTAAAAAGGGGCAGTTTGAGTTGAAGGTTTCACATTAATTTGTAGTTGCTGCTTTGTTTTATTAGAATTCCATTCAATCTTTGATAAAGTAGGGACAAACCACCTCTTTTAAAAAATCTGCAGTTTGAAGGGCAAAGGGATCAGATGAAAAAGAGATTTTTTATTCGCCCCTCCCCAAAATAGTTTGAATTGAATCTGTTATAAGTAACTCCTCACAGTCTCTACTGTGCTTTATTCACAACCTTTTAAAATGTGCCCTAAATAAATGTATTATATTTAGGTGTTTCTAAATACGTAAATACAGAGCCCATACCTTCAATCCCTGCTTTTGTAGGTTCCCCAAAGAAAAGGTTTATTTGTCACCTTTGTCATCAAATGCTAGAAACCATGTTGATGACTCACACATAAATAAACCGTGAACAGAGATATTAGTGACACAAAGTTTCAAAGAGAAAAATATTTGGCCATATATTCTTTCACATTTTCTAAATATTGTTCAATTCTATAACTGACATGTTGAAAAGTAGATTTTTTACTACTTTATTGAGCTATAGTTCACATACCATACAGGTCACCCCTTTAAATTGTACATGTCAATGATTTTTTTGTACAGTCACAAACATATGCAAAGACCACCTCAGTCAGTTTTACATCATTTTACAACATTTTCATCATTCCAAAAAGAAACTATCTATAATTTAACTATCACCTCCCTAAGCCCTTAGGCCTCCCAGCCCTAAGAACTACCTGTCTACTTTCTGTCTCTAGAGATTTACTTGCTCTGGACATTTCATTTAAATGGAATCATGTAATATGTAGTCTTTTGAGACTGGCTTCTTTCATTTAGCTTGATATTTTCAGGGCTCATCAAAGTTTTAGCATATATCAGTATTTCACATATTTTTATGACCAAATAATATTCCAGAATGCTACATTGTGTTTATCCATTTATCAGATGGAAATTTCGGCTCTTTCCACTTTGTAGCTATTAGAAGTAATGCTGCTATAAACATTCATGTACAAGTCTTTGTTTCTCTTGGGAATATAGCTAGGAATCGAATTGTTGAGTCATATAATGATTCGTGTTTAAGCATTTAAAAAACTGCCAGAGTAGTGTTTTCCAGAGTGGCCTCACCATTTTATACTCCCATCAGCAGTGCGTGAGGGTTCCAATTTTTATATATTTGCAATTGCTACCACTTGTTATCATATGACTTTTTTATTTCAGCCTTCTAGTTGGTATGAAGAAATATCTCACTGTGGTTTTGAGTTGCATTTCCCTGATGGCTAATGATTTCACGGATCTCGTGCTTCCTAGTCATTTGTAGTATATCTTCTTTGGACAACTTGTTTTCAGATCCTTTGGCCATTTTTTTAAATGGGGTTATTTGTCATTCTGTTATTGAGTTGTGTGAGTTTTTGTATGTTGTGAATACAAGTCCCTTATCACTTATATTATTTGCAGTTACTTTCCCCCATTCTGTGAGCTATCTTTTTCTTGATAGTGTCCTTAAAGCACAAAAGTTTTAAATTTTGATGGAATCCAATTCATCTATTTGTTCTTTTGTTGCTCATGCTTTTAGTATCATTCTAAGAATCCATTGCCAAATCCCATATAATGAAGGTTTTCCCTATGTTTCTTTCTAAGGATTTTATAGTTTTAGCTCTTACATTTAGTTCTTTGATCCATTCTGAGTTAATTTTTTATATGTTATAAGGAAAGGGCTCAACTTCATTTGTCTTACATGTGGCTATCAAATGTCCCAATACTATCTGTTGAAATAACTATTATTTCTCCATTGAATGGTCTTGGAACCCTTGATGAAAATCAATTGACCCTGGATACATGGATTTATTTCTGGACTCTAAATTTTATTCATTTGCTCTATAGCATCTATCATTACACCAGCATCACACTGCCTTGATTAATGTTACCTTGCAGTAAGTTTTGAAACTGAGAAATGTGAATCCTCCCACTTAAATCTTTTTTTCAAGATTGTTTTGTATATTCTGAATTGCTTGAATTCCCATATAAATTTTAGAATTAGCTTGTCAATTCTATGCTTGATACTGTAATTAATTCTATTCTGAATATTTTATATATAAATTCTTATTCATGATTCCTCAAGAAAAACTCTAGTGACTATTGTTATTGGTCCAAAAGAGATTAGTAGTAAGCATCATTGACATCCCCTTCAATACTCTTTGGCAATCAAGAAAGCTTTGCTATTCTGAAACATAAGAGTTTACAAGAAGAAAAAAAATAATTACAAAGGAATTCTATGAACAATACATTAGATAACATAGATGAAATAGATAAATACTATGCAGATACATGGTAACATAGGTGAAATGGACAATTTCTTAGAAAAACACAAACTATCAAAATTGACTCAAGAATACACAACCTGAATAGATCTATAACAAGTAAAGAGATTGAATTGGTAATTAAAAACTTATCCACAGTGAAAAGTGGCTTCAATGCTGAATTCCACCAAACATCTAAAGAAGAATAGCCAGTTTTTCACAAACTCTTTAAGAAAAAAAGGAAGAGGGAAGAACATTTTCCATCTCAGTACGAGACCAGTATTAACCTGATATCAAAACCAGACAATCACTATTGACCAATATCTTTTATAGATATGGATACAAAAGTCCTTAACAAAACACTAGCCCTCTGGCAACATATAAAAAGAATTATACACCATGACAACGTGGGATTTTTCCCGTAAATGCACGGTTGGTTTAGTATCTGAAAATGAATTAATATATTAATATGATACACCATATCAACAGAATAAAAAAATATTATCATCTCAATAGATTCATTTGAAAAAAATCCAACACCCTTTCATGATAAATATAGTCAATAAACTAGGAATTAAAGGGAATCTTCTTAACCTCATAAAGGGCATCTGTGAAAAATCCACAGCTAAAATAATGTTTAATGGTGAAAGACAGAATGCTTTCCTCCCTAAGATCAGGAATAAGACAAGGATGCCCACTCTCACCACTTTTATTCAAAATTATACTAGAAGAAAAGGTGAAGGGATTAAGAAAAAAACTTGTAGACAGACAACAGTATGGTGATTACCAGAGGGAAAGGGGAGTTGGGGGAGGGAGAAGAGTGTATAGGAGGGATAACAGTAATGGACTTGGGGTGGTGAATACACAATACAATATACAAATGATGTATGATAGAATTGTATTCCTAAAATCTATATAATTTTATTAACCATACCTTCCATCTTGATAATGGGATTTGAAGGGCAAGATGTAAACCCTTACTTCAATGTTGTTGGAAAGACAGAAGCAAGAAACAAGAAACAATCAGACAGTGGTAAATTTTTTGTCATTGTGAATAAGTGCAGTAGGAGTCCAGAAAAAGGTGACATGCATACAGGTTGGAATAATCTAGTGAGAAAGGGCTTCATAGAGAAAGTAGATTTTGGATGTGTCTTGAAGAATGATTAGCAAAGCAGAGGGCAACAGTGAGGCCATACTGGACAAGAGCAGTGGCCATACTGGACAAGAGCAGTGGCCAAAGCAGGGAAGTGAGTATCGGATCTATCAGTCTAGTAAAGAGTGCATATCTTCCTTATTGGAGCTAAGGATGCACTTAGAAATGAGAAATATGGTTGAATCAACATGATGAATTAGATTTTGGTAAGAAAACCAAGCAGTGGAATTTAGGCTTCCTATTCCGATAAAAGGGGTTCCCGAGAGTTGTTGACAAGTTGAAGGTGGTTTATTAAGTAGCATTGTCAGACTGGATACACAGGGTGAGGCCAGAAGGGAGAACTAGGCAGAAGTCACCCAGGGAAGAAGCTCTAGCCTTCATGTCAAGGCGCTATGGCCCAGCATCAGGTGCGTTCTAACAATAATTGACATATTTGAGTTCAATGACACTGATTTTCTCATGCTTATGAAAATCAATCACTAGAGGGAGCATACCTCAACATAATAAAGGCCATATATGAGAAACCTACAACCAATATCATATTCAATTGACAAAAACTAAACGATTTCCCCTTAAGATAAGGAACAAGACAAGGATATCTGCTTTCACCACTCTTATTCAACATAGTACTGGAAGTCCTAGCCACAGTAATCAGACAAGGAGAAAAAATGAATGACATCCAAATTGGAAAGGAGGAAGTAAAACTGTCATTATTCACAGACAACTTGATACTGTACATGGAAAACCCTACAGTCTCCACCAAAAAGCTAGTCTACCTTATAAGTGAAGTTGGTAAAATAGCAGGATACAAAGTCAACATTCAGAAATTGAGGGCATTTTTGTACACCAACAATGAAATATGAGAAAGAGAAACTACAAAAAAATCCCATTTACTACAGCAACAAGAAAAATAAAGTACTTAGGAATAAATTTAACAGAGGAGGTAAAAGATCTGTACTCAGAAAACTAGAGAACACTGGAGAAATTCAGGAAGATACAAACAATTGGAAGCGTATACCATGTTTATGGATTGGAAGAATTATCATGAAAATATCCATACTACCCAAAACAATCTATAGATTCAACACAATCCCTATTAAAATACCAATGACATATTTCACAGATCTAGAACAAATATTTCAAAACTTTATATGGAACCCCAAAAAACCCCAAATAGCCTCAGCAATCTTGAGAAAGAAGAACAAAGTAGGAGGGATCACAATACCCGATATGAAACTATACTACAAGGCCATTGTAATCAAAACAGTCTGGTACTGGCATAAGAACAGACACATAGATCAATGGAACAGAATAGAAAACTGAGAAATAACCCAGGTCTCTATGGTTAATTAATATTTGACAAACGGTGCATGAACATACAATGGAGTAAAGATGGTCTCTTTGAAAAATGGTTTTGGGAGAACTGGACTGGTACATGCAAAAAAACGAAACTAGACCACCAACTTATACCACACAGTGAAATAAACTCAAAATAGATAAAAGACAAATATAAGTCATGAAACCATGAAAGTTCTAGAGGAAATCACAAGCAGGAAATTTTCAGATATCCCACATAGCAATATTTTTACCAATATATCTCCTAGGGCAAGGGAAATAAAGGAAAGAATAAACAAATGGAACTTTATCAAATCAAGAAGCTTCTGCACAGCTAAAGAAACCATCATCAAAATAAGAAGGGAACCAAACTTATGGGCAAAAATATTTGCCAATGATACATCAAACAAGGTTTGATCTCCAAAATACATAAAGAACTCAAATGACTCAACACCAGAAAGACAGACAATACAATTAAAAAATGGGCAAAGGTACTGAACAGGCACTTCTCCAAGGAGGACATACAGAGGGCCCACAGACATATGAAAAGATGCTCAACATCAATAGCCATCAGAGAGATGCAAATTGAAACCACAATGAGATATAACCTCACACCTGTCAGAATGGCTTTCATCAATAAATCAACAAGCAACAAGTACTGGTGAGGATGTGGAGAAAAGGGAACCCTCCTGCACTATTGGTGGGATTGCAGACTGGTACAGCCACTATGGAAAACAGTATGGAATTTCCTCAAACAACTAAAAATGGAACTGCCTTTTGACCCAGCAATTCCACTGCTGGGAATCTATCCTAAGAATCTCGAATCACCAATTCAAAAGAACTTATGTACCCCTGTGTTCATAGCAGCATTGTTGACACTAGCCAAGTGCTGCAAACAGCCTAAGTGCCCATCAGCAAACAAGTGGATCAAAACACTGTGGTACATTTATCCAACGGAATACCATGCAGCAGGAAGAAAGAAGGATCTCCTACCCTTCATGGCAGCATGGATGGAACTGGAGAGCATTATGCTAAGTGAAATAAGCCAGGCAGTGAAAGACAAATACCATATGATCTTACCTACAAGAGAAATTTAATGAACAAAATAAACTAATGAGCAAAATAGAACCAGAGGCATGGAAACATGGAACAGACTGACAGAGGGGAAGAGTGAGGGGGATAATGGTGGAAAGAAGGTGAAGGGATTAGTCAAAGAACATATATGAAGGATCCATGGACATGGACAACAGTGTGGGGATTGACTATGGGACAGGAGGTAGGCTGGGTAGAGGAGGGCAAAGGGGCAAACATTGAGACAACTGTAATAGAATAACAATAAAAAAATTGAAAAAAGGAAAATCACAGGGGTGGGGAGAAAATGTAGACAACTATAATTGAACAACAATAAAGTTTTTTAAAAGAGAAATCCAATCACATCACATAGAAATGTCTATTATTCTCTTCTGGTAAATTTTCTTTGATATTGTCATGTATCTTACCGTCCAGTGCTCTACTGACAACTGTCCTATTGCTGAAGAGTAAAAGAAGCAAGATCAAGTGAAGGGTGATCCAGAAACCTAAGCCTGTGGTTATCTCTGGGGCTGGGTTCTGTCACCTTGGCTTCTGCCTCACTGAGTAAACAAGACCTTTAACAATTCTGCCTGGAGCAATCTGGAATAAACCTAGAACCTCCCTCATTTTTTTGGCACCTAATAAATGAGTAAGTGGAAAGATAATGGGTGCTATAAAATTAGGCATGGGATTTTCCAATCCCATGAAGGTTGCTCAGTTCATTAGATTAGAATCAAATGGCATTTATTGATGACTAATTGCCAAGTAGTTTGCATGCATCTCATTTAATCCTCAGCACTCTGTGAGGTAGGTATTTGCACCACTGTTTTGGCATTTTGTGGGCATTCATTTCTATTCACCAACATAATCAAACATTTTATCAGGATTTTTATTTGAAAACAAACAAGGAATTTCTTCTCCTCTTTTCGTCAGTAAATTTAAGGGGTATATTTAGACAATAGGGCTTGACTCTACAATTAATTGTGGAATATTTGTTTACTAACTGGGCACTTTTCCCATGTATGGTGCTAAACTAGGGGCTGTAGGGAAAGACACAAAGCCTAACGACGCAGTCACTGACCAAATTGCTTGCTCTGGCCTTAGATAAATATTCAATGCATAGAAGAATATTAAATGGCAGTTTAAGAAGGTGTGTGTAATAGGATCCAATGAGGTTAACCTAAATCTAAATCAGCAATTTCCTAAATCTCAAACACCCAAAGCAGGTCAGCCATCTTTGTCTACATTTCTGCCATTTCTCTTTCTTGCTCAGTCAAAACCAATTCAGTTTTTCCTTTTAATCCCCTTTCTTTCTATTTCCCCTTTAATGACTTATTTCAGGTCCTTCTCATCCCTTGCCTGGATTTTCCCCACGACCTCTGGCTGGTATCGCAGCTAACATGGCTGGTTCCTTCAGTCTAGCTATTCAAGCCTTGCCAGGCTCACCTTGACAAAACATTACCTGCATGATTGTGCTCTTCTGCTCAACCCTTCTGTGGTGCCCATTGTCTGCAGGGTAAAATTTAATTCTCTTAGACTGGCATTTTCATCCTTCCAAAATCTGACCCCAGCCCATTTCCAGTCTGACTGCCTACAAATACTTTTATTTCATCTCAAGTACCTGTGGCCTGCTTTCCCAGCATGCTGTACCCATTTCTGTCTGCTGGTCTCAATTCCACTTGTGTCTCCTGTTATGTCAACTGCAAGCATCATATCTTTTGTCAAACCCACTCTGGCCTCACGACATTTCATTGGATTTTTCTCACACACCTTCTTGGAATACTATTTAATGTTCTTTATATATACTCAGTACCTATCCAACTGAACGGCAAGCAATTTGGGATCAGCGATCGTACCTGCCAGACTCTACTTACTTCCTCAGAGCCCCTAGTTTACTGTGATACATAAGAATAAGTGCCTAATTATAGAGCAGCTTTTGAACAAAAAAGTAGAGTCAAGCTTTACTGTCTAAAGGTAAACTCACCCCTTACATTTCTTAATTTTTGTATTCAATTCTGCAACATCCTTATTGCATGAGTTCTGGATTTTGCCATCTCTGGTTATCTCAGTTACAACTGGTAACTCTTAAAGTAAAACAAACAAAACCCCACTTACTCTTTAAGTCAGTTCTATACAATGAAATGTTCCATATCGATATCTGTGCTGTCCTATTTGTTAACCCTGAACCACATGTGCCTACTGAGCACATGGAATGTGTCTAGCACAACTAAATTTTAATTTTATTTCACTTTCATTAATATAAACAGCCACATGTGGCCAGTGTAAACTCTTCAGATCTAAGTATTCACAGACAAAAGAGGAAAGAACATAGGTGATATCAGCTCCAGAGCTTTCCATTAATCACTCGGAACTGTAAATAATCCACAGCAGTATTGAGCAGTGATGGCATGAGCTTCCAGGCCCCTTTCACCAACATAATACATGCTTTCAGCTAGGCTTACACCTACTTGCTGGCTGTTGACCTAAGATTTCTCTTTTAATGGTCCACTGGAATTCCAGAAGCCCAGCTCAAGTGATCTCATAGGGAGACGGAATTCTCCCACATGACACCCCCGAATAACTAGAAACCAGCTCATACCTAATGGTCTCACTTGAAGTATTCTGCCAAGACCCCCATTTCTGTCATTCTGCGTGTTTTCCTATTTTAGGTTCAAGGAAAAAAAAATTAAAAAGGGCTACAGTTACCTGTCATTATATATGTTACTGGAGGGTAGACATGCCAAAAAGAAATAACATTTACTCATAAGTCCTACTGTAGGCAAATATACCCATCCTCACTAAACCATCTGAATCAGTATGTGGTCAAGTTGGCTAACATGAACTTCAGCTCTTAACAAAAATAGCAAAACATCTACTGAATGTTACAATTGCTGGAAGCAATTTACATGTACTACGTAAGACTCACAGCAACTCTTTGAGGCAATACTACTATCACCCCCACTTTACAGATGAGGACATTGAGGCACAGAGAGATCACAGGCTGCGTATGCCCAGATTTATACAGCCAGCAAGTAACAGAGGCAGGATTTCCACCCAAACATTCTAATTCCAGTGCCTGTGCTCTTAACAACTCTGTCATTCTCCTGCAGAGCCGAGCAGGAAGTATTAATATTCATTCATTTCAAACTCAGTGAGTAATAAGCATTAGCTGCTCATGTGTACCAGACATGAGCTATCTGTGGAGTGAAAATGCCGTGACCTCCCTCATAGAGCGCTATAGCCTAGGACTTCACAAACTCTATCATAGTGACTTGTCACTTACCATCAGGTTTGCTCTGAGAACCTTATGACCTAAGTGACAAAAAAAAGAAAAGAAAAGAAAAGAAAATCACTAAGGAAGCAAGACCACTAAACAGAGGGATACATGTCAGGTGAGGGTTAGGACTATGTTTCCCAGAGTATCAGGTTTGGGGGTGGAGTCTTAAAGAATGAATTAAACCCCTACTAGAATTAAAAAGTAAGCCCAGTGCTATTTCAAGGCTTATCCAACAAAACCTCAACTTCTCTCAATATTCGACCCTCCCCACTCCTGAAGTGGCCCACCCGGGATGTTGCTTCTCGTGAGAATATCTTTCCCCACCTCTCTATCTGGCTCCTTCTTAGACACCACTTAGTATTTTGATACCCAAAGTGTGGACCATGGACCAGCAACATTAGCATCACCTGGGACCTTGTTAAAAATGCAGAATATCAAGCTTCATGACAGACCTGCTAAATAATCACATGAATTTCAGCAAAATTCATGTGTCGTATGACACATGAGTCGTATGTCCATGAAAGTCTGAGAAGTGCCAGGGTCAGATACGGCTCGGCCGTGTCACTTCCTTGAGCCCCTGACTTGAATAAGGTTCCTCTCCAGGGAGTGCCCACAGTCCCCTGGCACTAGGTCCACCACCGAGGCTTGCTGACACTCTTCCTCCTCTGTGGAGTCCTGGAGGGCAGCTATGGTGTCTTATTTTTCTTGACTTCTCCAGTTCCTATAACAATACTGAGAAAGTGTCAGTTGAGTAAATAACCAGGTGGCTCTGAAAAAATGTGAAGCTCTCTTTGAAAAAAAGCATCATCTGTACTTGGCATTACTCCCTCCCAGCTGCTCAGGCCATCCCCTGGATAAGCGACCCATTTCTCCGCATGCACCTAACTTCAGCCTCCAAGCCTGAGCCAGGGCTGGGGGTTGTCTGAGCCTTCTGCTTTTAGCTGCCTAGTCACAGAAGCCAGCAGAAAAACCCCAGCAAACAAGGGCGGGCCTTCTGCTGCTGAGCACAGCCACCTCAACAAAAGCAGGTTGCTTCCTGTGGGGCCCAACCCAGTCTGGTATCCCACCCCACAGAGGGATCCCTGGTGCCAGGACGCCAAGGCCTTTTCCCTGATGCTTGGGATTTTTGCAGGTGCTGGGGGCACACCCTGGGGGGACAGCTTCAGCACCTCTCAGAGTCAACTGATGCTGGGCCACATCAAGGTTAACTCCAGGTTAGTCTTCAGAGATCCTGCAAAAGCAGAAAGGGGCTCTGAGCCTGCTTCTAGTTTCTTCTCAGAGAGTGACTGTTCCCTAGTTACCCTCACACACATGCTGACTTGGGGGAGTGTCTATTCTTAGAGAACATGGAAAGAGGTCTTTACCCTTAATAATGTCTTTCTTTTGTAAGTAGGTTTCTTTTTTCTCTCTTTTTTTAAAAAACAAAAAGCAAATTTTTTTGGCAGCTGCATGGGGTTGGGTAATGCCCAAGGCTTTGCCAACCTCATTGTGATATTTTTTTCACTTGTAACATATGTGACCACAGATGCTACCACAAGTGTCACGTGACTCACACCCCAAAGCTGGGAGAGAGACACACCTCTCCTTTCCCTCTGACCACTGGGCTTGCCTCTTCCCTTTCCTGCTTAAACTACTGAGCTGTCAAGTGAGCATAAGAAAGAAGAAACAACTGCCTGCTGATAAAGCATGGGTAAAACAAATTGCTTTCTCATTGTTTAAAGTGTTAGAATCAGTTTATTTTTATGTGCTACTTCTACGTGCTTATTGTAGAAAAAGTGAAAGATACATTGAAGTATGAATTACCCGTAATGCCACAATACGGAAAAAATCATTCCTACTGTTTTGGTAAATTTCTCCGTAAATACCCATAGCCCCGGAATAATTTAGATGGGAGGTGACTAAGGATTGGCTGCCGCCATCCACCCCCTAGCTCTCGCTTTCGCTTCAAGAATTTTGCAACAATACAAACCCACATTTCACGCAGTTTACAATTTTGGTCCCACAATGGGCAGGCTTACTGTATTTAGATAGTTGAACAAAAACTATATGCAGTTTTGTATGCTAATAATGATTTCATTTGCTTAAAAGAATACCAAGAGTGCTCTCCCATGTTAATATTTTTTCAATTTTCTAATGCATCAAATAGGTTTAAATGAGATAATAAATTGTTGGGAGTTAGGAGGTTACTAATCTGTCACCATAAGGTTTAAATGAGATCATCTATATTCAAAGTGCTCACTTAACCTAGGGGTGTGCATAGAGTAAACTTTTCATAATTGGCAGGTATGGCTACAGATGATCACCAAGATCTTGTTTTAATGCTACCTCACTATTTCGTTCTAAGTAGCATATTTAACTATTCTTTTATTGTACTGATCTTATTTCTACTTCTTCCTATTTAAAATTGTAGCACTGCAATAGATATCTTTAAATATAATTTTTTAAAAATATTATTTCTTTAAAATGACTATATTGGATGATATAAACATGTTAAAGCCTTTTATTATATACTGGCAAACGGCAAATAACTTTCCAATGATTGTATCAAATTGCCCACCAGCCGTGAGTGGGATGACCTGTCTTTCTGAATCCTCACTAGGAATAAATCTTTTGTTTTTAAATCTGCCAATCTGATAGGTGAAAATTAGGTATCACTGCTCCTTAATTTTGGATGTTTTAAAATTACCAATGAAATTGAAATATTGTTCCATATGTATTAACCACCTGTATTGCCTCTTCTATGAATTATCTCTTCAATATCCTTATAACAACATATCAAATGATTTGGGTTTTCTTTTGCGTGTGTGGTGTTTTTCATATCAAAACTCATCAGAAACAAGATCATTTTCTACATAACCGAAAAATCTAACAGTGAGACCATTTGGGATTTTATTATAGATGTATTTAAACTTAATCACACAACTTACGAATATTTGGCAAAGGGCCGCTACATATACCCATACAGTAGTCTTTAAGACAGATTCTGTCCAAGATTACTTAGTGGGAGAGAAAGGGGTGGGCAACAGCCAGAGCCTAGGCAGCTAGATGCTTCTGGCAGCCCATCTCATCCATGCTCAGCCCCAGGTGAGCATCTGAGCCTGTACCAGGCAGAGACATTCAGGTGACACTCCCAGCTGCCCCATCTGGCACCTCCAGATTTGCCTAATCCCTGAGAGTGAGAGATGACACAAGGAGCATGTTACACAGGCTGCCACTTCATACCCTCATCTCTCACAGTCCCCGTTTTACGAATAAGAAAACCGAGGCTTGCAGCAGTTTAGCTGCCAAAGATCGCAGAGTACGTGGCTGAGCTAGGATTCAACCTTGGGCCTAGTGAGCCCCATTGTGGGTACTCTCAGCTGCCAAACCACACAGCTTCCCTTAAAAACAGCGTCTCTGAACACAACAATGTCAAATGTTTATCTTCTGAGAGCCTCAAATAAAACTTTTCAGTTCTAGACTACTTACTACTTTCTATCCTCAAAGTAAAAATAGTCATCTCCAGCAAAGGACTCCATTCATTTTCCTGGGAACTCCCTGGGTCCATCACCCACCTGGGTCCCTCACTTCCAAGAGAGAAACTAAGGTCAATCCTGGCCCCCAAGAAGGAGGTTATTCTTACTGTGACTCGGGTTTCCTCTCCTAAAAAAGGAGAATCGCTCCTTGCATGGGGAAAATGGCTACAGAATATCAGATACTCAGGACTATTGCATAGATACTGTATAGCATCTGCTATTCATACAATGCCTGCTGATGAACGATGATTGAAATTATTGTGAAAGTCATCTGCCAGCACAAAGCAGGATCTGCATAAGACTTGGCAACAGTTCTGAATATCCATCCCAGCAAAGCTTTCACCTCCAGAGCCAGGTTCCCCACCAGCCCTCAGTCCCTACGGAGCAGGGACATGCAATAGCATTACCTATAATCCTCCAGTGAAAAACAATGACAAGCTCTATTTCCCCCCAAACATATATTTAACTTATTCATAGCCTAATTTATTTTATGGTTTCCTAATTTCTGAGGTATACTGATCCATGATGCCATGTTAATTCATATGATTGGTGTAATATCTCTCTCTTTTCCGGTACATGGAGAGCTGTGAAAATAGGCATCCTTCTGAGCTACAGAAATCAGATTTCTCATTTATGTTCTGTGGAAGTATTCAATGCTACCTATCAGAAAGGGACTGAGATACACGTACTTCCATGTCTGAATGCTAAACAGGCGGGAAAGGCAAAAGCGTGTCATTGTAGACCTCATGAGTTCAGATAATGCTGCTTTTAACTTCCAACTTGGATCTACACTTAGGAACCAACTTGACCACCCGGAGTATCCAGAAGAGTTAGCTGCATTTGCTTCTTTGAAGCAAGCTGGAATTAACTGCTTTTGCCTGAACCAAACAAATGCTGGCAGTGCTATCAGGACCTGGCATGGCCAGATGGCAGTCGCCACACCTTGCCAGTTACCAATCAGCATGCAACAGCTGGGCTTGACCAAACAACAACTGCCCTTGGCCCTGGCTCCTGATGAGCTGTTGGCTATAGATAGAAGCGGGTGTCAGGAAAAGAGGGCAAAGTACTTGACACCAGCAATTCATGAAATCCATCTGAAAGCAACATAACCAGTTTAATGTATTGAACTAGTTTCTGAAGTACTGAAAATGGGAAAACATAATGTCAAATAATTGATCATTCCTGCAGCAAGAAGAGGTGGATACATTTATGAAATGAAGACTAAAATATTTCCAGATACGTATGTAGTCATATTGAAAACATGATGTATCAGCACTTAAAGTCCCCCTGGGTTTGACAGCTACCAATGGATGGAGTTCATTTAAGGAATAGGAAAGTATATCCAAAATCCAGTGCCATGCTTTCCCCATACCAAATAATGCACCGGCAAAAAAATGGCAAATTTACCATTCTGCTTCATGAAATGTATCTTAACCCATTTACCAAATTTCAATTACAGCTAAAGAGTAAGAGATGGGTGTTTTGTGGACTCAGCTCTGGACTGGGTAATTCTGAAAGTATTGAGAAGAGAACCTCCACATTATGTGGCTAAATATTCATGTTTTCCAAAGACAAAAGACAGGGCGGGGGGGGGGGAGCAGCAAATGACAGTTTTAGAAACAAAACTGAGATTACCTTAGATCTGCTGGCTGAGATGGGAACCACACATTCTAGAGGAAATGGAAACACAGCCAAACAAGAAAGAAAACAGCAACAAGGTGGACTAAAAAATGAGAGAAAAAAAAAAACTAGCTGAGTTTGAGCTCCAGAGAGACTTTCACCAAACCGCAATGCCATTCCATGCGGCTGTGCTTTAAAGGTTAAGGCAGGCAGGCAGGCCCAGGCGCCTCTCTGTGTGTCCCCTCTCCCCGGAGCAGCTGGGGATGTCTTTCACTGCTGACAACTGGGGTGGGGGAGTGTGCAGACAGAACTGGCAACTGTGGGCTTGGCAGGACTCCGTGAAGCCCAGGGCGGACTGGCTGGGCAAAGCCTGGCCTTGAAGAGCCTCTTCTCCCTCATTCTGCCAAGAGACTACCTGATCACAGGCCTGTGGAGACCAGAGCGGTGGGTCTGCACTTTGTGCTCAAAGGACTCTCTTTCAAAGTCAAACACAGTGCTCAGGAGCCCACGTACAAGCAGTTCTACTTTGCGTAGTCAAAAGGCTTTTAGAAATCATTTGTATTTTGTTCCTTACCATACCATCTATATAGATTTGGGGACAAGTCACACAAAAATCTGTGAAAGAAGCTATTTTTTCAGCCTACAGATGGATTAGAAGTCCCTTGGCCATTCCAAAGCTCAGACAGAACATTTGATCATTGGGGCTGATCAAATGTTCTGTCTCAGCTTCGGGACTGACCACTTGATTAAAAATTGCATTATTTATGCCTCTCCGGTATTGTAGCATTGGAGGCCTAAACCACTTCCTGTGGTGGCTTTTTCTCTGATTTTAGGTTCATTGATCTCCTTTTTTGCAATATGCTGGTTGATTTTTTATCTGTGGTTGGATTTTTTTAAAAATTAGTTTATTCAGTTTTTGTGGGTTTTTTTTTTTTTTTTTTTTTTTTTTTTTTTTTTTTTTTTTTTTTTTTTTTTTTTTTTTTTTTTTTTTTTTGTTTTTTTTTTTTTTTTTTTTTGTTTAGCCTTTCATTACTCAATCAAACAAATCTCAATCCAAATTTGGAGAATGAGGATCCCTTTCACCTTGACTTCATATCAGTCTTCCTTTTCTAGAAGGTTCTGAACGTATCGGCCCCAAGTCTCAGGTCACACTGTTTGCTCACTAAGAATCTGAGAAAACCAGCGTTATCTCAGCAATGTAGGTATTTTCCATCACAATCTGGTGCTTGAAAAGCAAGTCGAGAAACTGTGATAAACAGTAATTGGCAGAGTTTTCAGTTTCAGAAAAACCCCATAATTGTGCCAATGTCTCTCAGAAGGTGGACTTGTAAAGTGTTACAGGCCTGCAGCCCCACCACACACACACACCAGTTTTCCACAATTCAGATTTTCTGAGGAGAGTCCATCCAAACCCATGACCAAACATTTTTTACTTACCATTCTAATTCAGCCTCTAACACAGGCTGTTAGGCTTAGCAAGGAAAATCATAGAATTAAAAAATAAAACACCTTGAGAAAGTCCACTCCTCAAATTTTATAAACCAGGAAATGGAAACCTGAGCCTTCAGAGCCCAGAACGCATACTGACAATACGACTTCCCGGCTCTTTTCCATGAAGGCTTTAGCGGTACATGAGCCTGGCACCACCTTCAATGTCTACAATGCAGAAACACTGGTTACCTGAAAGCCATTAAGATGGGCCTTCTCAGGTATAATCTAGACTTCGTGCCACGCACTGCGCTTTGTTTATCGGGAGCAATGACTATGCTGCTACTGCTATTCCAGGCACCATGCCCCTTGGTGGTTTATCAAACCATGACCAGCAGTGGTATGGCACCTGATTTTCACATTTTGAGTTTCCATCCTGTTTCTACACATTTCCAGAAACTTCGAAGCCACCCACAATGGCAACCCCAGCTCCAATTTTATTGTGGGTGGGATCACCCCTGAGGCCCACCAAATCGCTTTGCTAATCTTGGCATTAATCTTGCCTACCTCTTCAAGCCGAAAGCTGACAAAAACGAGTATGGTTAAAGTGGACTGCTTCATAGGTATTCTAGGAGTGTGTATCAGTCAGGGTTAACCGGAGACTCGGAACCCGCAGAAGATAGATATTAAAAGATTTACTGCACAGCATCGGCTTAGGCAATTGTGAGGGCTGGCTGGGCACGTCTGAGATCGGCAGGATAGGCTACTAGGAGGGGCTGGCGTGAGCTGGCACTGCGCTTCACAGGTGGAATTTCTTCTTCAGGGAAACCCCAGTTCTGCTTTTAAGCCCACCCAGATTATTGAGGATATTCTCTTCACTTAAAACAATTGGTTATGGACTTTAATCTATCAAATGTCTTCATAGCAATACCTAGATCAGCGTTTGATTGAACACTGGGGACCATGGCTCAACTAAGGGAAAGCTGACATAACTCTGGCCATCAGCACAGAGGGGCACTATTCTGCATTCCCTGTGAAATATTTCTATAGCAAAGGAGATGCAAAGTGTCCCCAGTTGTTCTTAGCATTGTGTCAGGTATGAAATTGATAACAAATATTTGTTGAATGAATGAATGAATGAATGAGAGAGAGAGAGATCATGACAAGATGTAGAGATGTGGAGAACTAAGCCTACCCTGGGGGGATGACAGTGAGGGGGCAATAGGTCCAAGACCCAGGCGGAGCCCCAGATGTGTGGGTGATTATAGGGTTTGGATTTGGGCTACGTCACCCCAACAATTTTATGTGAGCGAGAGAAGTAAACTTTGCTTTCAAAAGAGGAAATTCATAAAAGGCAAACAAATATGCCTAGGGAGAAGGAGAGACACTCTTCCCTTGATAGGAAATCAGGGCAGGAGGAAGGATGTCAGGAGGAACTACCAAGGTTCTTTATTGTCTTCTTTGCCTCAGCTTTTCTCTGCTGCTCCATGTCCTCTCCCAGCCAGAAAAAAAGACAAAGCATGGAATAGGAGCTGTGAACCCTGATACAAGAGGCAGAGATGGTAGGGATTTCAGCTCTCCCACCCACTGGCTATTTGTAGGACTTGGACAGTCTTCTATGATCTTCAGTTTCCTGACCTGAAAAATGGTTTTAATATTGTAATAGTTAACTCTCTGGACCATAGGAGGATTATAATATGCGTTGAGAGCAGTGGTGGATTTACCTTGAAGCTAATGAAGCATAAGTTTCAGGGCTTCTCACTTGCATGGGCCCCTCCAAGGCTCAGAGTATCTATCCCCCAGGGACGGGAATGAAAATAGCAGCCCACCGCAGAGTGCCAGAGTGTGGAGTGCTTCTGCAGCTTGGGGTTCCCCTCCGTGCCCCGGGTGACAGTCTGGGGGCTGCCATCACTACCTCCACGTCTGCCTGACCTCAGCAACCACTTGCCCCTTAGGAACTAATTGGGTGACTTACTTTGTGGGGAGGGGAACACATGCAAGTTTCCAAAAATGTTAAGTACTGTTATTATTAAAAAGCCTTACGCAGTGTTTGCGTCAGTACAGTAGTAGGTGCTAAGATTAACATCGAGTTCTATAGATGCTCTTAAGAGCTGAATTCTGTCCTGCCCAGGTGTTCATTTTCCTACTAAAGTGAGCTATTTTTATTAATCTTTGAAGTGTATTCTTTTAATCAAGATATAACAGGTAAAACAAGTGGTTTTTCTGGTTGAGTGTTAAAAATAAAACATGGCCTTGGTTATCCTAACCATCTTTCTCCTCATTTTATTTCTAGAGCCCACAGACTAGTCTCTAGCTAGCAAGAAACTGAGAATGGAGTTGAGTGGGCAGAATGTAGAGATGAAACGAACAAATCAAGCCAAAAACATTTAAAATGAAGCTTAGTCAACGCTCATCTCTTGCAAACAGCTGCCAATCCCTTTTACCAAGTGAATGAGGATTTCACATTTTGGCTTCCAATTACTGGAAAAAAAAAAATACGGGAGAAGGTCCAGCCCCATTTATTAGAACTTGACTAGATTGCCTTCATTATTATCAGGAGGGTCTTTGGTCCAACTACACTGAGTGCCTTCCAGAAATTATGAAATGTTCTACTCTTCTCCTATCATGCTTCCAACAGCAATAGTAATATTTGAAAGAGCATAAACTGCCCCACTCTGTAAGGGGGCAACAGCAAGGGAAAATAAACTTTAGGGGCAATGATCAATTCCCAACTAGCATTATCCAAAATGGTCTCACCCTGTGGCATGTTTTGTGAAACTCTGTACATACTTGTGGAAAATGGGAGGTGGGGAACATAATGATAGGTTAGAGTAATAATACTTGCTGCTGCGAAAGATAAATCTTGCTGGCTTAACTCAGCAAAGGTTTGTTTCTTACTCTTCTAAAGCCTTACATGAGTCCAGTGGTCCTATTCCATCTTCAAGCTTAGATAGGTCACGTGATCCTATTTCATCCAGAACCTGTAGTTCTTCAAGAGCATTTCAGCCAGAGAATAGGGAAATAGAAGATGCATTCCAGCTAACTACCTGATACATGTTACTTCTGCTCCCTTTTCACTGGCCAACAAAAGTCACATGGACACAACTAATTGTAAGAGAGGCTGGGAAATGGGGGGGAAGGCACAGATGTTAGATGGTCACCTAATATCTTCACTACCTATAAAAACCACAAATGACAAGATGATTGAAGATAACTGTTCATCCATTGATTCATTTTGAGGACCTACTTTGTGCCAGACCCTCTTCTAGACACCAAGGATACAGCAAAGAACACAATGAACATGGCTCGGACCACTGAAAAGTTTCCGGTCTAATGGGAGAGACAGACATCAAACATGTACCTACGCAATTAATTAATATCATGTGGATGTGGAAAGTGAAATTCAAAGCAAGCAGCTGTAGCACCCTGGGTGGTTGCCCACACTTTTTCCAGGCAATTCTGCTTAAAATGCTCTGTGCAGTCTTCACACTCTGGGTCCAGTCCACTTAGCTATGAGAGAGACTACAGCACACTACATAGAAGCAAAGGCATCCACCTCACTTGGACCGATCAGTGGCATCTCCCCTGGCCTTGCCACTTCCTTTGCACTCTGTTCCTTACAGTCTATTCATCATGCAGCAGCCAGAATGATCGAAATGGAATTCAGATCATGTCATCTGTTCAAAACAACTCTCCATTTCACTCAGTACAAATCCAAAGTCCTCACCATGGTGGTCTGGACCTCACCTCTTTGCTCCTCTACCCCTCATTCACTCTGCTTCCTCCGCACAGCCTCCCTGCTGCTCTTCAGATGCATGGAGCCGACATCTGTCTTGCGGACTCTGTACTTACTATTTCCTCTGCCTTGACTTTCTTCAGACACCTGTACGGTTCACTTCTCTTCCTGAAGGTCTCAGCAGAAATGAATGTCAGTCTACTAGAGAGGCCTTCCAGGTACACCCCTCCTATAAAATAGCCCCCTCTTTTCCATCCTTGTCACTCTTGTTTTTCTCCAAGCTGCCAGCCCTTCCTGCAAATTTTGATACTGACATTTTCCTCCCTCCCTCTTTCCCTCATTTCCTTCCTTCCTTCCTTCCTTCCTTCCTTCCTTCCTTCCTTCCTTCCTTCCTTCCTTCTCTCAGCCTTTATTTCTTTTCTGTCTCTCTCTTTTTAACAGTTTTATTGATATATAACTTACGAACTATGAAATACACCCATTTCAAATGCATAATTCTATGGGTTTGGGTATATTCAGAGTTGTGCAGCCATCACCACAATCAATTATAAAACATTTTCGTCACCTTAAAAGGAGGCCCTACTCCCTTTAGCTGTCACTCTCAAACCCTCCCATCCACTTCAGCCCTAAGCTCAGTCCTAAGCAACTACCAATATACTTATGTCTCTTTATATTTCCTCATTCCAGACATTCATATAAATGAAATCATATAATATGTGGTCTTTTGTTACTGGCTTCATTCACTTAGTATAATGTTGCTAAATTTCCTCCATGTTGTAGCACATGTCAGTACTTCATTCCTTTTTGTACCTAAATAAATGTTCCCCTGTATGGATATTTTACATTTTGTTCATCCAATCATCAATTGATGGACATTGGGTTGTTTCCATGATTTGGCTATTATGAATAATGCTGCTATGAACATCCATGTTTAAGTTTTTGGTGTGCATGTTTTCATTTCTCTTAGGTGTATACCTGGGGGTGAAATTGATGGATTAAATGGTAACTCTGTGTTGAATCATTTGAAGAATTGCCAAACTGTTTTCCAAAGTGGCTGCCCCATTTTACACTTCCACTAGCAATATGTGAAGCTGCCAATTTTTCACACCTTTATCAACATTTGCTATTATCTGACATTTTTATCATAACTATACTGATGGATGTGAAGTGGTATATTTGTATAGTTTTGATTTATATTTCCCTGATAGTTAATGATATTGTTTCATGTGCTTATTGTTCATTTGTACATACTTTTTTTGGAGAAATGTGAACTCATATCCTTTGCTTGAATTTAATTGGGTTATTTGCTTTCTTATTATTCAGTTTTAAGCGTTCTTTATATATTCTAGATACAAGTTCCATATTGGATAAATAATTTTAAAATATTTTCTCCCATTTTATTGGTGCCTTTCACTTTCTTAACGGTGTGCTTTGAACACCCCTAATTTTTTTATTTTAAGGAAGTGCAGTTTGTTTCATTTTTATTTTGTTGCTTATGCTTTGGTGTCATACCTAAGAATCCATTGCTACACCCTAGGTCAAGAAGATTTATCCCCATGTTTTCTTTAGTTTTGGATTTACATTTAAGTCTTTGATCTATTTTGAGTTAATTTCTGTATTTGGTGAGAGGTAAAGACTCAAATTCATTGTCTTGCATATAGCTAGCCAGTTGAGCTGTAAATTTATCCTATGCCAGTACCATGTGGTTGCTTTATAGTAATTTTTGAAATTGGGAAGTGAATCCTCCAACTTTGTTCTTGTTTTTCAAGATTATTTTGATGATAGGGCTCCTGCAATTGTATATGAATTTTAAGATCAGCTTGCAAATTTCTACAAAGAAGCCAATTGGGATCCTGACAAGGGTTGAATTGATTCTGTAGATCAATTTGGGGAGTATTGCCACCTCAACAATAGTAAATCTTCCAATCCATGAACATGGGATGTCTTTCCATTTATCTAAATCTTCTTTAATTTCTTTCAACAATGTGTTGTAGTTTGCAGAGTATATGTTTTGCAGTTCTTTTTGTTAAAATTTATCCGTAAGTATTTTACGCTATTTGATGCTATTATAAATGGAACTGTTTTCTTAATTTGTTTTTCAGACTGTTCCTTGCATGTGCATAGAAATACAACTGATTTTTATATATTGTGCATTCTGCAAACTTGCTAAACTTCTTTATTAGTTCTTATCATATTTTAATGGATTCTTTAGGGTTTTATATATACAAGACTATGTCATGTGCAAATATAGTTTTATTTCTTTCTTTTCAATATGATGCCTTTATTTCACTTTGTTGCCCTTATTACTCTTGACCTTCCTTATTTCACTTTATTTTTTTCATAGACCTTACTATTACCATCATACTGGATGTTTATCTGTTTATAAATACCCTCACTAATATTTAAGCCTCTGGAAGGCAGGTTCTTTCTTTATCCTGTTCACTGCCTTCCCAGGTTTCTGGAGCAGAGCCTGGCACATAGTAGGTGCTCAATAAATGTTTAAGTTCTCTGTTAGCTTTCAAGATGAATCTGCCAAAGGGACATCTTCTTAATCTTAGCATGCTCTCTAGACCCAGCATTGCTTGGAGTTGAGGATAGAGCTGAGCGGGAGCAGTTCAGGGAATTCAGGACCACTGCACGAGAATGCACACACCTTTTCAGAAACCAGTAGAAGGCACTGCAAAAACAAACAACAAGATCACTTTCCATCTGTAACTACTGACAGCAAGTCAACTTCCATCCCAGGCTCCAAGATGAGGGTCTACAGGATCCCTTACTGCTTCCCTGACCATAGTGACTACGTCTTTTCCCACCAACTGACAACCTAGGGCAGAGGGACCTCTTGTGGCCACAAAGCAGTGACAGGAGCTAAGGGGCCTTTTGACTATCACACTGGGGTAAGTCATTCAAGAGTTGTTACAGTCACTGCATTGCACAGACTCCACCTGCACCAGTCACACCATCCTTTCTCTTGCCAACAACATCTCCCAGCCACTGTTTGTGTTGCTTTACCTGTTCCATCCTGTCTTAGTATTGAAAAAAGATAATTAATCAGACCAATGGAGAGTGCTAAGAAGAGGTTTCTTTGAGGCTAAAGAGAGCAAGAGCTGGTCTGGAACAAAGAGTGGGTCATTTGGGCTCCATGACACAAGTTACAATTTTTGGAATTCAGGCAGGCAGCCAGTGGCTCCACAGGGAGGTGGGCTGTTGCTGAAACTCCAACCCTCCTCTTCCACCCACCCAAGGCAGGGCAACTGAGGGAGAAGGATGGGATAGGGATTCTTCTGACTCTGTTTATTAAAAGAAAATGAGTCATTTCTGGTAAACCAACAAAACAAAGTTAAGACTATTAGCAAAATTGCAAGAGAGATTTTTAGATGCGCAGAGTACACACACACACAAATGCTCTCTCAAAATCCAAAGTATTCCTAAGGAAATGGAGGAAAACAAGAATTGACTGGATACATGTGAGGTCTTTCATAGTGTAGTTTTTCTCTGTTGATGAGCTTCGTCTGTTTTACCGATACTTTGACAACTGAATTATAAAACAAAATGGAATCTTAAAATATTAAAAATGAATATATATTGAAGGCTGTTGTTACACTTAAAGTGTCAGGCACCAATTTCATGATTAAGAAAAGAGAACTAAAATAATTAACTAATGTCTGTAGTATTTAATATGTGTCAGTTTCTATTCATTTAGTTCTCCCAGCAGCCCCCAGAAGAAAGTACTATTACTAATCCCATTTTCCAGATGAGGGAGTTGAGGCAAGTGATGTTATGAGCATGTTGCCCAAGGCCCCACAGTTAGTCTGGCAGGGCTTAAGTTTGGATTTAGGTCATCCAATTCCAGAGCCTGGGTTACCGCTGCAATGTATTTTCTATGCCATTACAGTTACGATAAGTATTCTGTCAATCTAAAAACTCTTAGTATGAAAACTATATTCATTTTCAGATAGAAAATTGTTAACCAAATTAATATCTCACTTTATGGGCTGCTGAGAATTTACCCTTAAGATATTCTTGTGGATAGGCCAAAGACCAAGATGTTTGCACCAAATATGCTCCTTAGATGATTTTTTTTTTTTTTTTTGCCTTCGGTAATAGCCAATATCTCAAGAGAACCTAGGCACCCATTAATAAAAAAAATTGTTTAGGTAAATTGTGGTCTATCCATAAAATAGTAATATTCTGCAGCCACTAAAGGAACACGCAAGACTGATCTATGGTGATGTAGAAGCTTTGGAAGATACAGAAAAACACATTTGTGTAAATAATAAAGAATGTGCATATAATTTTCTGAAAGGACATAGAAAAGTATAACTGTGGTTAATACTCCAGTCTAATACTGGAGTTAAAGCAAGGGAGAAAGCATAAGAATATGAATATACTTAACACTATTAGGCTGAATGCTTAAAAGTGCTCAAGACGTAAATTTTATATGTATTTTACTACAATAAAGAATAAAAAAATAAGTAAGGGAGAAGAGATATATACTTCTCATTTCATATCTTTCTACTCTGATATTTGCACACATTACTTTTATTTTCATGGACAGTCCACTAAAAAGCAAAGAAAAGGCATAAAAGAAAGTTTGAGTGGTTAGAGGGGCTCAAGATCACTTATCATCTACATCCAGCTGTATTGTTATTATTGTCCCACACAGAAAGTTCTCAGCAACAGTTACATTTACGTGCAATTTCAAGTGACTCTCTGGCCACCTGAAAGTTCCTAAATAAATAGGTCCCTGAAAGCTTCCTATCCCATTAAGAGAAGAGAGTTTTGTTGAATGTTGTCTGTGTAAAAAACAACATCAGATTGAGAACCCACCTGACATATTTTCCTAGAATTTATTTCAGTTTATCTTGTTTTGAAGAACAGGTAGTTTCTCTGTAATTTCAGACCGTCCTTCTGAGAACACATTATCCCGGTGTCCTCTCTCTTCTTGACCAGGCAGTTTCTTCATAACCTTTTATGGCTGTTGTTTTGTCCCTGTTTATGACTTCAAACAGTGAGCCAGAATATAAAAATGCACAGGGAGTAAGGCAAACAGTGTAAATTATATGTATTGTGGTTAAAGATAAAACATAGGCAAGCATCTAACAGAGAACATTAATTTATTAGTTTTACCTTGATTGTCCCTATCTCTATGTGAAAATGTTGGGTGAGCCTGAGTCTCTAAGATTTCATCCCTGCCTCACAGGTTTTAGGATCCCATGAGTAAAGCAATCTCAACTTCTGGAAGAGACTTTGGAGACTGTCTGGTTTCCAGTTCCTGCAGGGGTCCAACGGTAACAAGGGAATCTGGGGAGAGAGTGCCCCATCTGAAAAGACTGCTGCCCCTCCTAACCCCAGCCCCCAGTTACAATACAGGACCCAGTGTGACAAGGATGTCTCTAAGGATTTTTCAAGAGAAGCTGGAAATCTAGACTTGTACATAAATGATTCCAACTTTTGAATGTTGGCAATTAATTTGAGAAATTTGAAAGCACTGTGAGGGACAAGCAAAACACGGCTCTTGGCTAAACTGAGATGGAACCTCAAATGGAATCCAACTCTTCGTTTTACTGAAGAGGCTCGGAGGGAAGTGGAGCTCCTTGTCAAGGGTTCTGGGGCTGGTTTGGGGAAGGAACCGGCACCGGATCCATTGTACCTTCTAATCTCATGCTCTTTCTTCAGCCTTCAGCCCATCTAATAAAGCTGCAGACTAATTTTACACGAGCACACGTCAAGTCTTCCACACCAACGCATGTCAGTAAGCATTCAACCTGATGGGCTAGACCTTAACCACACAGACCCAGCCGACAAGCTCCACCAACTGACCGCTTAATTCTGGCTAGAATCTAGCTCTTCATCTTTTTGGTTGGAAATGGGGAAGAAAAGGAAAAGTTGGCATTTTAACCCTTAGTCTGTGGAAGGAATGGGAAATCTGTACGTTCTGGTAGGAATTTTTCAAAATCACTAATTATAAATGTGGCATTGCTTGGGAAGATGTTTTACTCAGCTTCCCAGCAAGCAGACATTCCCCACTCCATGGTGACTTTAAAGTTATGGGACTTTGCCAAAATTTTGTGTTTCCCGTGTCACAAGAGGAAATGAACTTGTTGTCTTAAGAACATGGACCCTGGAGCCAGATGGCCTGGATTCAAATCCACACCCTGGAAACTACCAGCTGTACGATCTTGGACAAAACATGGGACTCTGCTGTGCCTCTATCTCTTCATCTATAAAATGGGAACAATGTCTGCACATCTTTTATAAGATAGTTGCAAGGATTAGATGTGTTTATAGGCATAAGTCATATGGCGAACACCATGTATGCACCATGGAAGCATCTGGGGAGCTTTCAAAGAAATATTGATGCTTGGGTTTCACCCCCAAAGATTTTGTTTTAACTGCTCTGAGGAGTGTGTGGACTGGACATCAGCACTTTTTAAGTCTCCCCAGGTAATTCCAATGTGCAGTCAAGCTCAAGAACCTCTAGTATAAGTGCTTATTAAGTAAATGATGGTCCTCTGAGTAATTGATTCAGAGGAATGGGGGTTAAAACAATAGAAATTTATTGTCTCACGGTTGTGGAGGCCAAAATCGAGAGTCAGCAGAACCATGCTTCCTCTGCAACCTACAGGGAAGAGCCGTTTTCTGTCTGACCTCACTTAACAATGGTGGCCATCATATCTGAGTAAGTGGCTTTTAGAGAAACTAAAATGCTCTCTTCTTCATTTTAACACACATTTTTCAGCCTCTTCATGAAGTTCCCCGAGTGGTTGTCTTTCAGTAGCTTTCAGCATGGGGAGAGCCACGAGATTCTGTGCAAGTTTGCAAAGAAGGTGAAATGCTTCCGAGAACCTCCCCACATCCTCCACACTACTTTCACACCCCTGCTCCTGCTTTGGGTACTCAGGCAGCCCACGGAGGTTCTGATTCAGCTGCGTGGTGGACGAACCGGGGAGAATTCTTTGAACAGTATGCATGTTTAAAAGAAGGATCTGTAAATCCAAATAATCTTTAATGAGTGGAATAAGACTGGAGGCTTATTCCTGGGGATGAATTCCTGGGGATGAATATGGGAGAGTTGGGGGGGCATGTCTTTCCCATCTCCCAGAACCTTCCCAATTCCAAAGACCCAGGCCAACAGGGTAATAGGGGCCTCTAATGTGGCTCACCAGCACCGAAAGATGGTACCTCTGAGATGCTGACTGATCAAGTCAGAAATATTGCTGACATAGTGAATTACTATCAATCAAGTGTGTTACAGCCTAAAAATGCAACACAGTATGCTCTCAAAATGATTTTGATTTCACTCTATCACAGGAGGCTTATTTGTAAATTACTATCCCAGCACCTTCAGTTTTGATGCTGATCAGAAACTCTAATGGCACTGGGGTGGGGGGGAGGGGTAGAACAGGGAAGGGTAAGACTTCTTTGTGACAGAATGCCTGCCCTGAACTGGGGAATTTGGGGAGAAGTCTTTTCAACCAAATGAAACCTTGATGAGGGGGTGGTACCATCTGTGGTTTGAAGCACAAAAAAATCAAGTTCCTTTGTTAGCACCCCTGGTATTTTTTATAAGCCTCCGTGTTTCCCCTGGGTATCTTATTAGTAAGCGCTCTGTCTAACACATTTGTTCCCATGGTAGGAATCTGAATACAAAGCTTTCCATGGTGTTTCTGGATTTTACCACTAGAAAAACCAGGAAGTTGGTTGACCAAAGCTAGATTCATTCTTTACACATCTCTAGCCTAAAGCATCATCATGTCCCTGTAGTCCAGCCAATGTGCTTATTATAAGCCTTGTCCTGAGAGGCCTAGACCCCTGGCAGCTACCATTCCATTTCTCTGTTCTGGGCTGTTAAAATTTCTGGGGTTGCAGGAAAAAAATAATAACAACAACAATTATAACAGCTAAACTTGCATAGTGCTGACTATCCTAAGCCCTAAGCTCTCTCCATAAACTAACAAGGCCAATCCTCAAACAACCCTAGGAGGAAGGTAAACCAATTTTTCACATGAGGACACTGAGACACAGAAAAGTCAAGTGACATGCCCAAAGTCACACAGCTAGGAAGGGCAGAGTTTGGACGAGCATCCAGCCAGACCAATTTCAGCTACATTGTGCCTTCCCAGAGAGTGCCTAGCCTGGCACAACAAAACTTTTGTTAGATTATGTGGTCAGGATGGGACACGTTCAAAAACCTACTTCTCCTTTGTACGCCCCTAACAAGCACCACCCTTCTGCCACCTTCCTCTCAACTCTTCCATGAGTGAGCACATCTAAGCTGTTTCTCAGGAGATTCCCTCAACTGACCTCATCTCACCCTGACCCCCTTCTGCTCTTAGTTCCTCTTTCTCTCATGTTTCAGAGAACAAACATTCACCCATCCCAAGATAAACACCCAGCTGTGCTCTAAATCACTCCTTGAACCATTGCTCCTTGGAACAGCAACATTTCTTGAGTTCTATACTTTCTGTTTCTCCCTCTCCTTCCCTGATGCCCACAACGAAGTGCAAGCATCTCAAAAAACCCAGGTACACAGTACTGGCTCAGAGGCAGTTGTTCGGGTTTGAATTCTGGACCTGTGTATGCTGGAGCAAATGACTTAACCTCACTGTGTTGTCATATAACTTGTGAATAATAAGAGTACCCATCCAAAGGCATTGCTATGAAGATTAAAATAACTTAGGACAGTGTCAGGCACATAGTAAGTGTTCTAAATGTCACTATATTATTTTTATCTCCTTTACTGGAGATACATTGTCCTTGGCCCCATTGCTCTGTGCAGATGCCTTCCCACTGTCTTCTTTGAATTCAGTGACCAGGTCACTCTCCAAATCAAAATACCTCAATGGCTCCCCATTGTCTACACAATAAGATAAGACAGCTTGGTGTTCAAGGCCTACCCCTTCCTCTGTCTTGAATGCTTCCTCCCGACTTCCCTGCCTGATCAACCCCTACCCATCCTTCAAGGCCCAGGTCCCATGATGCCTTCTACAAGAAATCTGAGATCACCACTTCCTTACTGGGTCCCTCGGTTTCTACCACTCCCCAGCACTTCGCAAGTACAACCATCTAGGATGTGCTTGCCCTCATCTACTATCTACTAAGCTTCTTCTTCTCTCCCTACAATTACTTCTACAGCCAGACCATTTTGAGTGTTTACTAGAAGCTAAACCCTGAAATACAGGCATTACCTCAGCCAATCACTACGAAAAATGGTGGAAGTCATTATTCACATTTTACAGATGAAGACTGGACAGCTTTGTAACTTACCCAAAGTCTCTGAGCCAACAAGTGACAGAGCCCAGACTTAAAGCCAAGCCACAGAGCTTGTTACTTTAACCATCACACTCCACAGCTCCCTGACTTTGTGTCTCCCCCAGCCTTAAAACAAAACAAAACAAAAATGTATGCTGCTGAGCACTTCATCAAGTGTTTAGTAATAATGACAACACTGATAATCAAACATAACAGCTAACTTGAGTGCTTACCCTGTGCCTGGCACCTTTCTAAACACTTTACATCTATTAATCAATGCAACACTCACAACAACCATTTGAGGCAGCTACACTTATTTTCCCCATTTTACAGATAAGGAAGCTGAGGCACAAAGCATTAAATCATTTGCTCAGGATTACACGCTGTAAGGGGCAGAGCTGACATGCAAACCCAGAAAGTCTGGCCCCAGAGTCCATGCACTTAACCAATATGCTACCTCCTAGCATGTCTATTTTGAACAAATGGATTTAAATGAGGAAAAAATAGAAAAAAAAAATACCATTGAAAAATAAAACTTAATAAACTTGCACTTTGTAGACATTCCCTAAAGCAGGTAGGTAACAGGAACTGAGCTGTCATGTTTAGCCACATGTCCTATTCTGGGGACAGGCAGGTCAGAAGTTAAGAGCACTGTGCCAACGGCCACAGAGAACCTGGAAGAGAGCATGAAGCCCAGGCAGCACCTCCTGCCACGGCTCCCTGCTTCTTACCGCCATGGAGACTCATTTGGGTAGCCCTGGGTTCTTGGCCGATCTCATCTGACCTCCTCAGGAGAAAATCAAGAAGGACCTGCTGGCTCCCGTGCCTGCTGCCCAGCTCAGGCTCTGTGCCGGGAACACCAGTGCTGAGTGCCATGGTGGATTCTGTGAGTGTGAGCCAGTGTGCCCACACAGGCACACTCCCATGCAACCACCAGGCACCTGCCCAGGGTACATGGAGTCAAGGTCACCACTTGGCAGAGGTTAGCTAAACACCTCTCTTGGGCTTCATTCAGGAATGGGGCAAAGGTGCATGTGGATGGGAAGGGAGGAATAAACAGAGGTCCTTATTTTCCTATTCCAGTGCTTGTTCTGCACTCATTAACTGGGACAAATACTCACAGTTCTAGTTATTGCATGGATTTGCAAGAAAACTGCTTGCTTTGCTGATACTGAAACATCTTGTTCTTTCCTCATCCGAATACCGATTCCCCTTCACTGTAATTGCCCTTTTAATGGTCATTTACCAGCAAATGGTAAGTAAGCTCCATAAGGGCAGGAATCATGTCTGCTTGTTCATCTCTATATCCACAGGTTCACTATCATGACCAGCAGATACGCAAATATCTACTGAATATTGAATGAGCAAGTAAATGAACACACAATCATGTCAACAGAGCTAGTCAACAGACCTGCTCACGAATACCCAGTTTTCCTCTCTGAAGTTCTTAGTTCCATAGTGGGTAGACAGGCTTCCCTGACTTGTTCTGGCCAAAGAGTTGTGAACGGAAACAGCATGTCATTTCTGGTCTGGGGCTTCAGTTGTTGGTACAAGACCCACAGAGCTCTCTTTCCCTCTATGATGGCTATTGATAGATTTCCAAACTGTGCGTTTTCTCTCAACCTAGATCCTAAGTTAGACATGCAGTATGAGTGAGAAATAAATCTTTTCCATTTGTAGCCATCAAGACTTGGGGGTTATTGGCTACTACAGCAAAGCCTAGTCTATCCTGGCTGATAGATATTAAGTCTGTATAAGTTTGTCAGGGCCTACAGAACTAAAAAGACCCAGGAAGCTCTCCTCTAGAATTACTCAATATAACTTTCTACAGTTATGGAAATGTTTTATAGATACTGCCCGATACAATAGATACTAACCATACGTGGTTATTAAGCACTTGAGATGTGGCTAGTATGACTGAGACTCTGAATGTTTAATTTTAATTAATTTAAATGTGACTAGTGCTTATTGTGTTTGATAATATACTTCTAGAATGTACCATGGCAGAAGATGCTGCAGTGCACTATGCCACAGCCCCTCACTCCATCTGATTCCAGGGCAGCTGTGCTGGGCAGTCCCATGCCCAAAACCCAAGTCCCACATCAAGTACACTTTACAGCGTCTGTCTGGTCAGCCTTCTCAGAGACTGAGAAAGCCATAGAGCCAAAGGCAAAGTATGCAGATGTGATGGAGAGCTGGTGCCCCCAGAGGTGATCTTCAACAATGGAGGAGAGAAGGCAGTGGCTAAATGCTCCAGCCTCCCTGTTCCCCAGTCGGAAGATTCTGAGAAAAAATTGACATGGGTTTCACACAGCTTCTTAGAGGGTCCCCAGGGAGAGACCGACAGAAAGTAACCCATTCATATACCTTTTATTATTAGTCTTTCTCACTTTCCCTCCTCCCTCAGCTCTGCTTTCTGGGATCACCTCCCAAATAAGCTACTTGTGCCCAAGTGCCCCTGGTGGCAACCAGCTTCAGAAGGAATCCAATCTAAGAGAAAGTGGTTCTACTTTCCTAAGCATCCCACAAGGAAGGCTGCTGATTCATTACTTAAAAAAAAATCTTTTAAACTTTGACTAACTATCCAATAATGGGTTGTCTTTCCGCATTTTTTAGCCTGCCTCTGTGATAGGTGAAGGGCGGGGGAAGGGGAGGCAGCTATCAAAAGAAGAATAGGATCACTCAGAGACTGCAGGATCCGCTTTTTGCTTTCAAATGCAAATGAAAGACAGATAGTATCCTTACTAAATGCCATCTGAAATGCGAATCTCAGTTTTTATCAGTTGGGGTGGGGGAGGGGTGGGAGACAATTTAATTCCAATATAATATTTAGAAACTGAGCTAAACATTTCAAGGCTCCAAATTCCATTCCTCCCAGGCTACATTTTAAAAAATGTATTCTAATGATGATGCATTCAGGCTGCAGTCTCCCAGGCTCCTGCAGGAGGCAGCTGTCTCTTGAATCTGTTGAGCTAATTGCCTTGTAAAAGTACAATCTTTCCCCACCTGCTAGCCTGGAATCTGATGGAGAACAATTTGTGGTGAGGAAGAGGCCTGCAGAAATGGCTGGCTTTATGGAAAAGCCCTAGTCAGGAAAAGCTTCCATGAATATAATTTTTACCCACTTCTTAAGTGCTGTTTGAGGGCCCATGGTATCCTGGCTGCTGCTGTTGGTGTACCCAGAGGCATAGTCTTATGAGAGGAAACTGTCAATTATTGAGGGCTCTCCATGGCCAGACCCTGTACTAGGTTTTACGTACAGGATCTCATTAATCCTGAGAGATGGGTATTATCGGAGCCACTTGCAGCTAAGGAAAACTGAGGCGCAGAGACAATAAAGAATTGGGTTTCAGGCCCAATTTGATTCCAAATTTCATGTGTTCTCTTGCTCTTTTATACAATGCTTAGGATATGTGGCACTTCCATAGATTTTTGGCCAAAACAGGGGAAAACGAAAGGATGGCAGTAACAGACAGACATTTATGTTAAGCAGAAAGATTAAAGAAGAAGCAGAGGGAAGAGAATGAACAATGAATTAGGAAAAAATGGGTTGCAGTTCAGTATTTGCAAGACCTAAATTAAATCCCTTGTTCTCTCTGAGCCTCAGTTTCTTCGTCTTTGTAATGGGATGGTTCGATGGAGTCATCTCTACAGTGTCTACCAGCTCTGTATGTTTACTGGTCTGGCCATACAACTGTGAAGGCTGCAAACCTCAACCTCTCTGAACAATCATCTCAAATTAGATTTTGTTTTGTTGTGGCTACTCTTAGACTAATAAAGTTCAAGGTTGGTATTGAGTGGTGCTATCTTCACAGCCAGTCTAAATCAGATTACTTTTATGTCCTCCTTGGGTAAATGGTCCAATGCAAATATCTGGCACTCATTTTTTTTTAACACATTTTTTATTTTAGAAGAGTTCGAGATTTAAAGAAAATTTGCAAGGATAGTACAGAGCATTCCATATACCCCACACCAGAGTCCTTCCTTGTGAGCATCTTTCATTATTATGGTACATCTGTCACAATGACTGAGCAGGTGATGATTCACTATTAATAACCAAACTCCACACTGTACTCTTGTTTCCTCCATTTACACCTATGCCCCTTTTCCGTTTCAGGATCGCACCAGGATACCACATTCCAGCAGTCCTCTAAACTGCGGCAATTTCTCAGATTTCCTCGTCTTTGATGATCTTAACAGTTCTGAGGAGTGCTGATCAGATATTTTGCAGAATTTCTCTTGATTTGGATTTGACTAGTGTTTTTTCTCACGGTTAGACTATAGTCAATAGTTTATGGGGAGGGAGGTCACAGAAATCGTCATTCTCATCGCATCATACTATCAACATGACATCACTACTGATGCAAACCCTGATGACATGGCTGAGGTACTGTTTCCCAGGTTTCTCCACAGAAGGTCAGTTCCCTGCTTTCCGTACTGTGCTTCTTGGAAGTAAGTCTCTGTGTAGCTCACATAAAAGGGGGCAATATGCTCTGCCTCTTGATGGGGAAGCATGCATTTTTGTAAAGTACAAACATGTAGGCAATTTCTCTAGAGAACAGATTCCCACTCTAAACTTTATTGCCCCAAAACAACTAAGCCAAAATGTTGGTGAAGTGTAATCACTGTATCCAGTCTTTGAAAGGGGCACTCCTTAACTATGAGGGCAAATTGCTACGTATACAAGTAGCAATTTAGTGCCCTGCACCAAAAAGGCTGCTGACCAGAGGGTTTATTCCTATTCCTGTTCACACAAGACTTATTGCCTGCTCACAACATTCCGTCTCATTCTCACCTACAAATCTAATGCCTTTAAGTATTACCTATAGAGAGCGCTTAGAAATCAATAAGGAAAAGTTTGTATTTTAATACAAGTTAAACAGAGGTGACAGATTTTATGATTCTTCTGAATAACTCCTTCACTGAGAAGGATGCCTACATATATATTTTATTATGTTAAACAATAAATTTAATACACTATTTTACTGTATTAAACAATAAATTCACATAAGAAACACAAATGGACAATAAGTATACATATATGCCAAGGAATCTAAAGTGGCTGTCTCTGAGCCACTTAGGTACCTCTCTGAGGTGGGCATGGGATGGAGAAATTATAATCTCAATTTCTACATTATGATGTCTGGATATTAAGCAACAAACTTTTTGCAACCATTTTTTAAAAGCAGTAAGATAATTTTAATGTAAGAAAATTATATCCATTAAAATATATGCAGTATGGTTTCTTATCCAATACTGGCTATAAAACCTGAAATTTACTCTAGAAACTGTCTCTTGCAGTGGAGGACCTGCAAGCTTCAGAAACAGGCAGCTGGTATTGTGAAACATGATGTGAGCATTTATTTGCATTTCTTAATGGGAAATTTAGCATGCAAGATCACTCCACCTTATGTGTTCATAATAAGAAATTACAGATATTTTTCTGTGCTAGGTTTTCCAGATTTTGCAATTGAGCCTGTGACAATGGAAAACCATTGTCCACTAGGCAACTTTAGCTGCACTTGCCATTAGCTGGAAAAAAATGAGTCATATACAGTTTCTGAAGAATAGTATTTTTCTGCACACTCTTGCTTTGGCTATATTAAATAAATATAGATGTAGACATCCTTCTCAATGAAGGAGTTGGTACACAAAGACCATTAGGATGATCCAAAGGAACCACAAAATCTGTCATCTCTGTTTAACTTGTATTAAGAATGAGAAAAATTAAAAATAACTGCATCCAAAATTTAATTATAAACATATCCTGAAAAGATGATCCTTAAATGGACACACTGATATTTGGGGGTGTTCACATAAAAGAAATGTAATGTGTATTAAAATTCAACCATCACTACTGAGTAATAAGCGTGTCATGAGGCGTGATTCTGGCATATGCTACCGAAAGGTTTTAGGAGAAAGAAATGTGTTAGATTTGCTGGCCAGGCAGAGATAACACTAGTTCAGTATTATCCCCAGAGAAAGAACCTAAGATAAACACAGATGGGAGCAAGAGAAATCAATGCCCACTTATTTCAAGGTGTGATTGTGTGGAAAAGATGCTCACAGAAGTGCTATGCATCTGTTTCTCTGACAAAGGCTAGAGCCAAGATCACAAGCCTTGACCCACGAGGAATTGAATTAGCTTTGACATTACTGTTCTGGGCTTCTGAATACCTGTTAGTCTGCTGTTTGCTGATTAGCTGAAGAAAATACGTTCACGCACATAATGAAACCTCTTCTATCATAAAGTTTTTATTTGACTGTGAGGGCTGAGCAGCCAAAATAACTTCAGAAGCTAGAGGGAACGTGAGGCAAATACATTTATTGAGGCTTAAGAGAGGCGAGTAATTTAAACCACCATGAATATAGCTAGTCCTTTTAAAGTACTCAGGAGATCCTATCGGAAAATGGTTTTTTTTGGGGGGGTCGTTTTGTTTTGTTTTATTTTGTTTTGTTTTCTCGGACTTGGTGCTGAGTCCATTTGGAACATTTAAAATTTTGGATGCTATTTTTGAACATAAACTTTCTACAAATTTCACTCAGAAAGAGCTGAGATGAAAGAAAGAAGCCCTAAAATTATTTTCTCAATTCCAAACCTTCAAACAACATTGGAATATTTATGCTGGAGATCCACAGGGCAACATTACCCAATTTGGTCACAATCCTTCTACTGCAGTGGACAGCCAGACTGAAAAACAACCAGAGTGGTGATGGGAAAAATTTTTTAATCTGGCAGAGACCAAATACAAACAAAATTCTGCAAAGTATCCAAATCAGACCCTCAGCATCGCTGAAGTTCTGATTCATGGTCAGAATCCAGCCCAAGACAAAATCTCTTTAATTGTTGGACAGTTTGTTTTGGAGAACAATTTCCTCTTATGTATACTCCGTATAGTCAAATGTTCCAATGATTCATTTTCCAATTTCTTGTGCCAACTCCTGCCAGAAAATGGTCTTAACATCCCACCAAGCTGATAGGATTTCTGTTGATATATTTTTCTGCATTTTCTGTGATAATGCAGAAAATACTTTTGCTACTGGGAATCAATAAGAAGATGTTCTTTCCTCAGAAAAATCAAAGGGCCTGCCAGCTGTCTCAGGTGTCTGATCTGCAGCAAGCTTGGGAACTCTGTGATCCCTTGAGTCAAGGCATTTTGAGAAATAAGTATGTTCAACTGGCACCCAACACACTGTAGCTTACATCAGCTCTTTTCCAAACCATCACCACCACCACCAACAACAACAAAACAAACTGTCCAAATAAGCATCATCCATGTCTTGGTCAAAAAAAGACATGAAAGTCACCAGAAGATACAATATTTCATTTAGAATATGTTTCCCAAACTTTATTTGCATATCACTATGGAGAATGTTGCTATAATCTAGGACCACTGTCCTATTAGGTGGAACTATCTAAAGTCACCAATATTGGGGCATGACCTACAAAATAAGAAATTTCATATGGTTTAATCTAATCCTATTTACTTAATGTTTTTATCCAGATTGACTAACTTTAAAATCATACATTGCATCCCGCAGTTGTGCTCCTCAGTATTTATCCAATGGAGTTGAAAAGTTATGTTTACACAAAAGCCTGCACACAGATGTTGTAATTGCTTTATTCATAATTTCCAAAACTTGGAAACATTCAAGATGTCCTTCAGTAAGTGAATGGGTAAATAACCTGTGGTACATCCAGACAATGGGATATTATTCATTGTTAAAAAGAAAGGCTCCCTCAAGCCATGAAAAGACATAGAACAAACTTAAACGAATATTACTAAGTGACAGAAGCCAATTTGAAAAGGCCATACATTGTATAATTCCAACTATATGACATTCTGTAAAAGGCAAAACTATAAAAACAGTGAAAAGATTAGTGGTTGCCAGGGCTTGAGGTAGAAAGGGATGAACAAGCAGAACACAGAGGAATTATAGGGCAGTGGAAATACTCTGTATGATACTATAATGGTGGATACATGTTATTATTCATTTCTCCAACCTGTGGAACACAATATAGTGAACCCTAAGGGAAACTATGATCTTTGAGTGATTATTATGTATCAGTGTAGCTTTATCAATTGTAACATGCACCCCTCTGGTGGGGAATATTGGTAATGGGGGAGGCTCTGCATGTTTGGGTCAAGAGCTATATGGAAAATCTGTCTACCTTCCTCCCGATTTTGCTATGAACATGAAGCTGCTCTAAAAATAGTCTATTAAAAAACTCACAACAGCACAAGCTTAAATTAGTGACAAGTATTTTAGTCCTTAAGCATACTGTGGTGGAAAGTCTCCAAATACAGCCACCATCAATTCCTTCCCTCCCTGCACATTCACAGAGGGAAGGAGTTGAAGATGGCTGGATCTGGGGACCATTACTCCTCCTCTTGAATCTAGACTGGCCTTGTGACTTTCTTTGACCAATACGGTGTGGCAGGGGTGAAGTGGTGACAGTTCGGAGACCAGCCCTGAGAGCCCTAGCAGCTTCTACCTTACCTACCTTACTCTCTGAGGAGAAGCCAGCAACTACGACTACCTAAGACCACCATGCTGTGAAGGAGCCTAGAAGTTGGTTCCACGAGGAGGTCAGATGGGGGAAAACCGAGGAGCTTGGCAGACAGTGAGAACTGCAGCACCAGATGCACCATCTCAGCCAGGTCTTGGCAATTTGGGTTATCCCTGTGAGGCCCTAGATATGGTGAAGTACAGATAAGCCACCTTTCCTGTGACCTGTCTGAATCCGTGCTCACAAAATCAATGAACATAATAAAATGCTTGTTGCTTTAACTCATTACATTTGGAAATAAATAACTGAAACACTCTGTTTAAGGAGATCTATCTGGTGGTTACGGTACAGGTTCTGGAGCCAGACTGCTCCAGATCTCAGTTTGACTATTTACTAGCTACGTTACTGACGACTGTGGAAGACTGCTGCACTGGCGGCCCCCAATGAACCCCACCTCCCAATATTCACTACCCTTGTGCAGTCTCTTCCACGTTGACTCTGCTGAACCTGGCCATACGTCTTGCTTTGGCCAGTGGGACATTAGCAAGTATGATATAAGCAGAGACTTGATAAGCAGTCACATAACAGGACTTGTCCTCTTGGAAAGCTTACTCTTTGAGCCTTGATCCACCATGTAAAGAAGTCCAGCTACCTGGCTAAAGAGATTTCCTAGGAGAGAGAGATCCCCAGCTGGCCCTACTTGTTTCAGCCATCCCAGCTCAGGTGCCAGACAGGTGAGTGAAGGAAAGCAGAAGTGACCAGTGGAGCCTGGCCCAGAGCACAAATCAAAAATAATAATAATAATAAATCATCGTTGTTTAAAGCCACTAAATTTAGGATGACTTGTTATGCAGCAATAAATAACTAAAATAGAAGTTCTTTTCATGAAATTATAAATATGATTATTTTTTTCTAGGACACATTAAAATGTTTTAAAAATCAATGTACCACGTAAAATTATCTTATATACCACCAAACAATCCACTTATGAGACTTTGGGAAATGCCAGTTTAATGGGACAAAAATAATGACAATATGTATAATAGCAATCATTAACTGAGTATCTACACTTTTCTAGATTCTGGGTTAAATGGTTTATATGCATGATCTAATGCAACCCATTAGGTAGGCGATACTATTTCTAATGTATAGACAAGGAAAGCGAAGTTCAGAAAGGTTATTTGCCAAAAGTTACCTGAGGGTCACCTTTGATGACCCTTACAACTTTTTTTATTGTTGAGTAGAAACTTTCCTTGATCTGGAAGCAAATGAATGTTATCTACTCTCTATGTAAATATGTTTTCACCTTTTAGTTAGGAATTGCTGATATATTTGCTTATATCACATTCAGGGAAAGAGCTTCTCTACTTGATCAGAAAGCTGGGCTGCAGACAGCCTTTTCACCCACCACCTTACCCGTCTCCCACTCCTACTGGGGAGAGGGGCTGTCAGGACCAGTACATTGTTCTAATCAGAGCCATTCTGACTCTAATAACCCATGATATTTATTGGGCATTTAACGTGCTCAGTTTTGTGCTGAGTGATGGGGTGGGGATGAAAGGTTAAGAAGAGATTCAGTATGAGAGTAAAATATAAACTGAACTCTCAAAGATGACTAGTTTACATACCTAAAGTAATCACTAGACAAAGTAAAGTCATTTTAAATTACACAGAACAAATATTTTACAGAAATTAGGAGGAAAAGGAAAAACCAGGGAGGCTGAATTGTAAAGGAAATTCTTGCATGCCTCAGAAGTTGAGCTACATCTTACAATATTGGAGCTGAGAGGAGGGGGCATACTAGGTAAAGAAAACACCCCAGGAGAAGAAATGGTGATGAGAATAACCATGGAATGGAGAGACAGGTTGGGGATAAGAATAAGTTTGGACCAGAAGCACTGAAAAGATAGAGACCAAGTTGGATTCACCTTGTGCTCCCAGCCCAGCACAGGGCCTGTCACATAGTAAGTACAGTACCCACTGAGGAAGGGTGAGTCACAGGGAGAGAGTGGCCCGTGGAGCATTTGTGGATGGAGGGCTGGATTGGCAAGAGGAAGACTGGCAGGGGAGAAGGTAGATTTCCAAGGATTATTCAAGGAATAAAGTCAGAGGCCACACCCATAACCTTTCAGGAGGGGTACTGAGTTGGAGACCAGAGCCCAGATGGATTAACAACCAGAAGAGAGAGCACCCTTTCCTCCAATGGGACTGTACTGGCCTGGGACAAAGGCTTCCCTGCCCTGTCCCAGCAGGTGTCTGAAACAGGCTAACTCCACCTACCCAGAGACATAGGAAGCTCCATGGCATCTTCCTTCATTGGCCTTAGACAGGGCTCAGTAACTGTCCTCTCTCTTCAGAAACTGACTTTGGCTCCACAATGAGCCATTTCTCCCCTCCAGCAATAACCACCTCCCCCATGCCCATCTTCCTCCCAGGTCTGACCAGCAGCCCCTGTTCCTGCACCCAGCCTGAAGAGGGAAGAGGGTCCCACAGCTCCCCTACAGGGAACTGAACACTCACTGTGCTTTGGAAGTCTCTAAGTCTCCAACAGACCGTGAGCTCTATGTGTCTTCTTCAAAGTCCTTTGACCTGGCAAAGCCACACCCAAGGCCCATGATGGTGAGACCCTTCTGGTGCAAAGTCAGCAAAATCCAAACAAGCCTCCTGACTTGCTGATTATCGGAGCACTCCCAAGCACAGGCATGATGTTCTCACTCTCTCTTTGTTCTTCAGGGAACAGTGAGCTTTGGTTTGACGTTACCTCAAAGGAAAGACAATCTGATGTGTGATAAGTAAGCCTCTTTGGCTGCTGGCAGAAGAAGAAGGGCCTATCAGACCTGGTTCCAATTAAACAAAGCCATGCTTTCGTAAGGGGTTAGGCTAAACCATAGCCCTAGTTCTGGGTGAAAAGAAACCAGCTGAAACTCCAGCCCAAGGCTGACACCTGGGAAACCTTCTAGAATTATAAATAAGCAAAGGAAGTTGTGCTGGGGAATTTGCAGTACCAGAAAAGCAATTCCATAAGCCTATACATTTCAAACAGCACCTCTACAAAAACAGCTCAATTTGAAATATTCATTTGCATCAGAATAGTCATGAATATTCAAAAGTCAGCCAGTGTTTCAAAGCCATTGTCTATTCCTGGCGCTTTCATCTTCCCCTGGAAAAGCAGATCATGGGTTTTCAAGAAAGGTGGGCTTGGCTGGTCTTTGCACTGCCATGCTTGGCAGGAAAGGGGATGGTTGTTTTTTTGTTTGTTTGTTTCTCAGTACTTAAAAAAGACTCAATTGGTGTTAAATCTTTGCTTTTTGCTCTGGTCAGGATATGAATCATACCACTGACCTCAAATCTAGCCTAGGAGTTTGTATTTCAAACTGCTAGGCAGAGCTTTCTGTTCAGAATCCTGGGCATATTTTCCTCCTCTGTGCAGGTTTCCTAAGGAGAAAAATCCCACCAAAGTCATAATCCAACCCTAAAATTTGGGAGACTCCTGTCACAGTGCTCAGACTCAGGGTTAGTGTGGCCAAGCCACTTCTCTTCTGCACTTTAATATCCCTGCTGATCAAATACAGACTCCTATGTGCCCATCCTCCCTCTTTACTTTTTCCTTCAGTTCTACAAAACTAAATAAGATGATACTGCTGAAGGGAAAGTGCTTTGACCTCCTTGGAGGAAAATCAAGAACTATGGCCAAGTCAATGGCTGTATATCAAAGCTTTCATTGCCAGAAAGCAATACAATCTTATGATTCACAAGGGATTATCTTAAACAGTTTCAATGTTAAGAAAATAAATGGCATTAAAAAGAAAAGGGAGACTCACCAGCTCATCATTTGCTGAGATGATTGGCAGCTACTTCTCTCTTATATACTAAAATTCGATTTTCCCACCACGTCGTCCTTATGCTCCAAACTGATAACCGGCTCAATAATAGGTTTAAGGTGGATTATGAGAGAAGGAGACACAGGAAGGGTGAACTGGCACAAACTTAATTTTCTGGGGATTCATCCCTCTGCCCCCATCACATTCCAGCTGAAGTCCACTCTGTTGTTGCCTGAGTGCTCTCTAAATCATGCAGCGTCCGTGACAGAGTCCGGACAGTGTCTCTTTAAGGCTGTCGGAGGAGTCGATGCAATGTCAATTCAGAAGTGAAGTCATGGTTACAAAAGTGCCTTTAGTAAAAATTGAAAATGTGGGAAGTCTTACTTGTTCTCCCGCAATTATTTCCGTATTCAATTTGCAAGACAAAGGATGAGTGCCTCTCCGCCCACCCCATACCTCTGGATCAGGCTGTGCTCTTTCTATTTATTCATCAGCTTCTTCGGGGTTGGCCTCAAATCACCAGGTAGAGGCCCTGCATGTTAGCACTGGGTAGAATTTTGAAGATTTCTAGTCTAGCTACAGTAAAGAATCTGAACATCCAAAATGATAGAAGAGTTCATAACAAATATTTTTATTAATTATGTACTTTAAAGAGCACATTGCCATCAAAAGGCTAAAAAGGATCTGATCTGATCAAAGGAAAAAGTCTGGAGATGGGGTGAATCTGGACAGGAGGCAGACACATTGCCTCACGGCTTAATGGAGGATAAATACCTCAGCTTCCACACTCTTCAGTGGGACAATCTTTAGGTGTGTTCTGCACAGTCTTAGAGGCCCCGAGTAAGGCTGACCTCTTTCCACCGACAGCTGTAACCAGCTCGTTAACACACCCGTTGTTGGCTAGCTACCCCCCCCACCCCCACCCCCGACTTCCCAATCCTTCCTGAGAGGACCTCCCAAATCAACTATTTGCACTTAGTTCTTTGTCTCCAGGACTGCTTTAGAAAATGTGAAAGTCCATACATCCAAAGGCTCCCCTTAGAGGACTGGTTCTCCAATGGGGCTAATTTTGCTCCCCAGAGGACACCTGGCAAAATCTGGAGACAATTTGGTTCTCAAGACTGAAGGAGAAGATACTATTGGCATGTAATGAGCAGAGGCCAAGGATGCTGCTAAAGATCCTATGATGCATAAGAAAGGCCACCGTAGCATCAGGGTGGGAGACCCTGCCTTAGAGTACCTATCCCACATGTCTCATACCATCAGCTCAACTCGAAATTGTAGGAAGGTCCACTCTTGGAGGATGCACTCACAGTGAGGAACCATCCAGGCCATCTCCGCTGCTCCTCTGCTTGTGATAATAGAAGAGTTGATTTCTGGGGTCTGGTGATAGAGCAGCTCCTGAAGCTACAAATGTGAAAGAGGACAGGCAGCTTGGAGAATGATAGACAACTTTAGGGACACCACTGAGGTCCTATAGGCAAGGCATTCATTGCAACGATTCCTGGGCAGGTAACTTCTCTTTTAACCACTGAAGTACAATTACATATGCATATTACATGCTAAAATCGTTTTGCGGCTAACTGTGCTATTTCGAACTGAGTTTATCTAAATTCCAGCCACTCTAGGTAAACATGATCTTCTACTGCAGCTCATTTTACAGATGATGAAACTGAGGTTCAGATCAAGGAAGCTGTTCCTCAACACACAACTAGGTGGGTGCCGAATCAAGACTGGAACACAGATATCTGAACTCCTAGCCTAAATGGGAGAGCCCAGGTTTTTGTTGCTGGGTGTATTATATAATCCTAGCAGATGGCAAACAATGAAGCCAGTAGTTTTTCAAAATCCCCAAGTCCTAAGAAGCATCAGTCTCATTATGATGAACTGTGCCCTTCAACAAACTAATACAAAACACATATATACACAACCTATATTCCTTATCCTTAAAAACATATAGGCGATTCAGCTTTAAAAAAACTTTTAAAATTCCAGTTGAAGATCAACAGAGAAAGTGAAATCAAGCTTATGCTAAGAATCCTGAAGGATTTTTTCTCTGATTTCTTAACAAGATGTCATAGGTAGCTAGAGAAAACAGCCAGAAACCAACAAGAACTCTTTAAAGAACCGTACAATTTTACATCCGGGAGAAGATTCCAGATACTGTTTCACCCAACAGCCTTACTTTACCAATAAGGAAACCGAGCAGAGAAGGCAAGGAACATAAGCAAGTTCACTCAGCAGAGGCCAGAGAACATTCCCTGCCCATTACTGTAGAACATCCTTCCGAAGCCAACATTCTAATGTGGTTCTCATCTAAAAACTGATGGTCATCAAATATGAATATGGTTCTAAGTGAGTGTGTTTACGTGCAACCCAAGAGGAAAATAAAAGAGACGAGGAAAATTTATTGCCTCACAGCATTTTCTGAATTATTTTCTTCTAGAGTCATCTATAATTTGAATGTTTTTTATAGTTTCATGAAGAAATAAATTCCTATCAAGTTCTGGATGATACATTTGAGAGAGTAGTTATTATTTATTGGAAATGAAATAAACATGTGGTCATACAGCATACAACACATTGATAAAAACAACTTAATTTTTGTAACTCTACCACTTTAATTAGACTATCACCCTGAAGCAACTTTTTTTCTTTAGATCATTAATGCTTTAATTTTGGAAAGGTGATTAGAAAATTCATGTGTTAGAATTTTGTTTAATTATCTATTATAACTAGACTACACAGCACTTGAGGTCCTGGCATTTAGCACAATGCCTAGCACTTGGTAATTACTCAGCATATTCGCATGGAATAAATGAATGTCGGCGATTGCTTTAGAAGGCCTTCTGCCTTGATAGGAATTATGAGTAAGTGCAAGTCTGCTTATTTTTCAGAAGTGTGTTTGAATTCCCCTATCTTTATATTTCTTGTAACCCAAGTCAGTCTCAGAGCATCCATCTTTTATTTAATAATAATTCAAGAAAAGAATTATTGAAACAGAAACCTGAATAGGAATGCAGATCATCATTTCAAAAATCATTCTTCCCTTCTTTTAGAAGGAAGTCTTTAGATGGGAAATAAACACAGAAAGCAAGAGTGGGTTTTAAAGCTTGAGTGTTACTTCCCTGTCTCTATTTATCCTTCATTATTTTAGGTTAGTTCATTTTAAGTTCTCACGGCAGTGCAGTAGTATGGTCACAAGCAAGGACTTTGGGATCAGGCAGACACAAAGTCAAGTCGCAGGCCTGCCACTTGCCTATCACGTGATCTTGGGCATGCTATATCACTTCTCTGTACCTTGGTCTCCCCAAATACCACTATATAGTAGCACCTATCTCATAAGGCTGTTAGGAAGATTAAATGGATTATACATATAAGGTACCTAGTATATACTAGATACCCACTATATGTTAGAAAAATAAACAAACTCTCCATCCAGTTGTTATCTTGCTCTTCTACCATCACAGTGCATTCAAGACCTTGACTGTATCTATTGCACTTATCTATTGAAGCATAAAAACCTACTCTAAAATTCAGTGGCTCAAAACAATAAGAATGTGGTTTGTTTGTTTGTTTGTTTTTATGATTCTGGACATTGACTAGGTGGTTCTTCTGCTTGTCTTACCTGGGCTCACTCATGAAAAGTCAGCTGGGGACGAGACCCAATGGGAACTGCTAGGCAGCTGGCCTCCCTCTCCATGTGGTCTTTTATCCAGGCTTCTTCTGACACAGTAACCATAGGACAGAGCTCCAAATTCACAAAGGCTGGACCTGAAGGCCTCCTGCGGTCTAGGCTCTGGAGTCATATCATTTCTACTACATTCCACTGGTAAAGCTAGTCACAGGGCCAGCCTGGTTTTAAGACAGTGTAGATTCCCCCTCTGGATAGAGGAGAAGCGAAGTTATATTACAAGAGGCGTGCACACTAGAACAGATGGCTTTGTGCTTGTAATACGATCTACCATGATGTCCCTTCAACTTGCCTCATTTATCTCTTCTTAGTATTTTCTTTCCCAATCCTCCACTTTCACTTCACAAATCTTTCAGTCACTGCATGGAATAAAAATAACTTTGTCATGTAGCCAGGGCCTGCTAGAGAATCATGCAACAAGTCAGTGAGCAAAGAGCTTACGCCCCAAAGTAAAGTAGACACTCAAAACTGGGGATGAATTCAAAAAGAGCCACTATCCAAGAAAGAAGCCAACAAGAACCCATATACTATGACTGGAGCCATCTATTTTCCCTGGAATAATCCCAACTCAGGGTTTTGGAGTTGTTTTACTTGGAGTCATGCCATTTTTCTAGTATGAAAAGTAACCAGCATAAAATGTAATTATTAAAAATAATCTAGCCCTGTTCGGTGTGGCTTAGTTGGTTGCGTGCACTGCAAAGCAAAAGGTCACCAATTCAATTCCCAGTCAGGGCATTTGCCTGGGTTGTGGGTTCAGACCCCAGTTGAGGCATGTGCAAGAAGCAACTGATCAACGTTTCTCTCTCACATTGATGTTTTCCTCCCTCTCTTTCTCCTTCCTTTCCCATATCTCTAAAATACAAATGAAATATTTTAAAAATAATCCATAAATTTAGGAATTTAATCTGGTATGAAAGTCTTTCAAAATAAAAAGGGAGTGATGAGCAGTGACAAATAAGGCAGGAATTGTTTTCCCAAGCCTCCCTCAAGCAAGGCCAAGGCATATGACTCAAGATTCCCCAATCAGAGGCTCCCATCTCAGACTTCAAGTTGAAAGCTAGCGATTTAAAAAAAAAAAGGCAGAAAGACATAGAAGTATTTTTGGTGGAGGCAGAGATACCCAGCTGCCAGAGAGCCTGTGGCAATGGAAGTTCTAGAAATCTGCAGTGTGGTGTGTAGTACCTGTGCCCAGGTGGATTTATACTGGGGCAATGCTCAGGGGTCATTTAGGAACTGTTCATGCTGCATGTCCCCTATGTTAGACTCTCTAGCCTTCCTACAGATTCTGCGGGCTACCTAAATCTTCTTGAATAAACTCCATTTCTAGTTAAAGAAGGTTCTGTAGCTGACAATGAAAACCCTCCCTGGTACATCCATATAACAAGGTAGTTTGGTCAGTAGAGTGGTATTCTCAGGACAGTTTATCAGACTTTATCCGAGTGCAGAGGAAGCTAGATTTTCTCAATCCTGGCATGTGGCAGCCATGGGAATGTGCCACTCAGCTCTCCCCACAGAGGGAAACACAGAGATGAGGGGAGTTAGCAAACAGCCTCCAGCTGCCACCATTTGGTATGCACCACCGTGTTCTCGGTGAGGAGGCCATGCTGTCCTCGGGGGGCCTCCAGGCTATGACGGAGCATGGTGGGAGTACCGGAACTGGGACATTTTGTTCTGGAGTTCCCCACTGACCTGGGTGAGATTCTCTCAGAGCATGTCTTGTTTAAGAAATCCTTCCCTGAAGGTCAGACAAATATTAACCTATATTTTCTATGAATGATTTTAAAGTTATGCTTTTATAAAGACTTTAATTCATCTGGAGTCATTTTGGCATATGGTGTGAGGTAGGGGTCCAGTTTCATTTTTATCCACATGAGTAAGTATATTTTTAGCTCTACTCATTATAGAGTGCTTCCGTTTCCCACTGCCAAGCTGCTCCTATCACATATCAAAGTTCCATGTGTAACAGGTCTATTTTGGAGCTCTGTATCACACCCCCTCAGTCAGTTTATCCACTGCAGTGCCAGTGCCACATTGTCCTAATTACAGTAGCTTCAAAATAAATTCAGTTATCTGAAAGGTAAGTCTCCCTTCTAATCCTCCTTCTTCAGATATGCCTTCACTGTCTTTGGCCCAATACTCTTCCAGATGAATTTTAGAATCGCCTGCTAATTCTATGAAAAACTCTGTTGACATTTTTGCATCGAATTTAATTTGAAGAGATATGACATTTGTTTTGGTCCTGGGATTAAATGCCTGGCTGCTTGCTATTCTGCATCCAGATGTGGGGAAATCAACGACTCCTTATATAGACTCTCATTTAACTTCTGTTTTCAGCCTCCTTTCTCACTCCCAGGTCATGTGATTCTGAGTTTGAAAATTGAGCATCAATTCCAAAGATCTCTTCTCTTCTATGCTGTACCTAGAGGTAATTTTTATTTTCTTATTTATATCTTTAGAATTTTTCTACAGCGAATAGGCATTATTGTTGTGATGAAACAAACAAAATAGTTATTTCATTTCTTTGCTGCCAAATCCCAAGTCTAGCAGTCAACCTTGTCCGTTACAGCACCACCAACAGGATGCATGTGGCCAGTGAGCTCTCCCAGGTCCATGGGACACTGATAATGATCATACCCATTTGCCTGGTCCACCTCTTCATTAGAGTGAATACTTCTCAGCACAGCCCCACAGGCAGCTACTGCTAGTTTATCAAAGTTGCGAGAGAAAACCAGTTTGCCATCCCCGGATGTCAAGATGATTCACTCTTCCTTCTCTATCTGTATTGTATGAATATTTCTGAAGGAGGCAGCCTGGTGGTGAAGAGAGCACGGCACGTGCAGCCAGATTACCCAATGTGGAGGTCTGGCTCGGCCACCCTCTAATAGAGGATTCCTCCTTCCCCCTTGAGACAGCCACTTTCCTCATTCCCAAACTTCCTCTTCTGTGAAAGTGGGAGGAGGATTACTTAAATGCTAGCTGAGGCCCCTACCTGCCCTAGCCCAGTGTGATTCCAAATTCTATTTTTCCTCCAGGCACATGACACAGGAAAGGAAAATGACAATAATGGTAACAGTACCACATAGTAAGGGCCTCCTCTGTTCTAAGCATTTCACATATATTATTATCTCATTTACTATTCACAACATCTCATGATGGTATTGTGCTCCATTTTATAGATAAAGAAACTGAGAATTAGAGAGGGGAAGTAACTTGTCTGAATTCATTGAGTAAGTCAATGGATAAAGGTTTGAACCCAAATCTGACTATAGCAAACACTGCTACATTCTGCCCATGTCCCTCAAAGCACTCGTTGCTCCAGTGCATTCTACTACACAAAGTCCCTGTTCACTTAAGGACTTTCCCTTGCCCCAGTGGGGCAGGTCTGAAGTTTCAGAAGTATAGGGCACTTAATGACCCTGGGAGCAGCTCTCACGTAATGACAGAAGGGAGTTGGCGGATACGTACCCCAAACCCCTCACCTCTTGGTCTGGATACTATGAGGCAAGTTTTTTTCCTTCTCTGTCTCACTTCCTCTCTTCTCTATCTTTGCTTCCTGGGATAACCTCCCGAGAAAACTTGCACTCAGATTCTTGCCTCAGAGTTTGTTTCCTGGAACTTAAACCAAGACAACCTTGTATGATGCTATACTACCATGAAAACCGGACAGGAGTACTATAGAAAAATAGATTTCAAAATTGCATTTCTGGCCAGAATGAGTTCCCTTTGAGTTTGAAGAATATAAACCAGGCATCTCAAGATCTGTATCCCTTGAGAGAGATGAGTTAGGTGCTTCAGGGGGTTGAAGAGCTGTGAAGGCCCTGTGCCTTCAGTGAGCAGGCCTCTGGGTTCTTGTTTTGTCTTCAGCTACTTCTGTGTCCTCAGACAAGGGTGGAACCTCCAGAGGTCTGCTTCTTCATTTGTAAACAGGAAGCTCTGTGACTCTGACTCTGAGATTTCAGATCTTGAATTCAAGGTAATCCGGCACAGATTGGCCAATCCATAGTTAACGCTGCAGTGCAGCACGTCTTTCAGCTGACAACGTTGCATAAGAGAAATAAAGGCCTGAGACACCAGCAGGCAGGAAAATGTGGAAGCGCGGTACCAAACAAGGAAATACGATGGGCAGAGACACGGGGCTGTGCAGTCAGTCCCAGGTGAAAACATTGATTCTGATTCAGCCTCTTGGAGCAAGATGGGCTATAAATTCCACACACTACAATGTGCCCAGGGCTAAGTACACAGCCGGTGTGATGATTTTTTCAAAGAACCATCATATTCAATTATAGCTCCGAGATGTTTCTTTTCATTGATATAACACTGTTACATATTTAATAACTTCTTTTCAGAATCAATCTCACTTTTCAGTGGCAGTGGCATTACTGAGTGCCGTGTCTTCCAGCCCTGTCTTGGAGGAGGTTCTTTGTAGCATCAGCTGAAATAATTCCTGCTATTTCACTTGAGGAATTTGTGAAGAGGATAAGGTTCCCGGTAAAACCTGAAAACGAAGGGAAAAAAGGCATCCCATGTGGCTTTTCTTCCCTGAAGTTCTCTGTGAGTCCAGGCCTGCCACCAAGCTTGGGCTGTGATGTGAATTTTTCCATCTGCTTTGCTGCAGGTAATTTGGAGACACTGACGTCATCAGACCATCTGTTCAGTAAAACCACAGCGACACTTTCCCCCTGAGTTGTTTATGCCTTAACAGCTACTTTGGGCTATTTTCAATATATGCTTGGGCAGAGAATATATTGTGTTCCAAATAGTTTCTTGGCATTGCATCAAAGGGTAAGGACTGAAGATTAATTCTGTTTGTAATTATTTAAAAACTTCAGGTGTAAACAGTTACTAAAACTCATGGCTAATCCCAAAACAAGAGAAAGCAGAGAGTTTGCATATGAATGATTATCCCACATGATTTTTTTTTCTTCTGATGATTTTTTGACTGACTCAGTTTATATAATCCGATCATTTCAGCTATGTCCATGGCCTTGTTGATTACTGAAAAGCTGTTCTTAAAATGACGTTTTTCAACGCCATGCATTTCCTTCCACTTTCCGCAGTGATTTTGAATTTTCTGAAAAACCTGATTCAAGTGACATTTATCGAGTACCTACTACGTGCCAGTCAGCGTGTTGGATATGAGTATACAGACAGCAATAACACAAAGACCATGTCCTTCAGGTATTCACAGGCTGGAAGCAGAGACAGGCACATAAGCACAGAATTCATTCATCTCTCTGTGACTTGGTTTTCTCATTATTAAATGGGAACAATTACAGTACCTGCCTCTTGAGTTGCTGTGAGGGTTGAATGTAAAGCAGAAACAAAGGGTGCTTGATACATGCTAGGGAAACCAACGGACATGGAAGGTTGGGAACTTGGGGCTATTATGAAAGAATTAATAAAGTGTCATGTGAGCACTGGAAAAGGAGGAATTAACTAGGAGATGTCAGGTGAAGCATGCTCTGCATACCCTGTGAGTCTCATACCCCATTAGTCCACCTTGAGTCCACCCCAAGGTCCACCTATGGACATTTTCTATGCATGCTGACAGCTTCCATCCCCCAGCCCTGAGCCTCTCTGCTTCTGTGCCTGAGAGAGTTTTCTATGGCACCATTGTGGCCTTACTCAACCTGTGTTTAGGACAGCTTGGAAGTGCTGGGGATTTACCGGCTCCAGAAACAACCCTCAACCACTGAGAGCTGGAACTGGCAGATAAATATCCAGTTTCCTGTTCTATCACATGCCATTTCCAAGGCACATTCTACACGGTCCCTCAGAAGGCCCCGGCAGCACGGAGCTGCAGCTGCCCACAGCAGTAACCCACTGACAGATGCACACTTCATTGGCCCTTCCTCACCTCTCTCCACTCTTTTACTTGTGCAAATAAACTACCCGTGACCAAGCCCTTGTCCCAGGTTTTGCTTTTGAGGACAGGCAAACTTTAAGAAATTGGGGTCATGTGGGATGACCACTCACATGCAAACTGTGCTTTCCCTTGTCTTCCTGATGATTTTCTGACTCAGTTTGTACAATTTGATCACTCCAGCTATATCCAGGGTTATTGAAATCTGTTCTCAAAATGGCATTGCTCAATGCCATGCATTTCTTTGCACTTTCCACAATGATTTTTAATCTTCTGAATAATCTGATTCAAATGACATTTATTGAGTACCTACTATATACAACTTGAATATTGCCCCCTATCAGTCCAGAGTTTCCCTGTACTTTTTCTTAAATCCTCACCTGAGGACATGCTTCCAGAGACAGGCCCTTCTCATTGATTCTAGAGAGATGGGACAGGAGAGAGAGGGAGGGAGAGGAACATTGATGTGAGAGAGAAACATTGACTGGTTGACTCTCTCATGCACCCCAACCAAAAACCTACCCCACAACCTAGGTATGTGCCTTGATGGATAATCAAGCCAGTACCTTTCATTTTATGGGACAATGCTCAAATCAACTTAGCCACACCAGCCAGGACTCCCTGTAATTTTTCATTTTATAGCTGAATGACACGCCATTGGGTGGCTATCTCTAGTCTATTCAACCACTCTCCTATAGAATGGTGTTATGAACTGAATTGTGTCTCCCCAAAATTCTTGTGCTGAAGTCTTAACCCCCAGTAACAATGTGACTGTATTGGGAGACTTTAAAGAGATAATTAAAGGTTAAGTGAGGTTGTTACAGAGCAACAGAAGGTCCGTTATTGTCCGCCGCCTTATGGAAAGATGCCTCTCAAAGCCAGAGATTTGTGAAAAGGAAAGGAAATGCTTATTTAATGTTATACAGAGTTAAAGTAGCAACTTAACTTCATTAAAATATCAAAGTCCTTTAGGATACCCACAGACATGCACAATGCTTCCTATCTCCCTCTGCCCTAAGTCAGGGTACCATAATTGCAAGGAAGAGAAGCACACGTCCGGGATTCAGGCTCTTGACACCATCAGCTGTGTCGTTGTCCAGGCAGGATCTCTAATTAATCCAAAGCCATGTGGCACCTTCTCATGGCCTACTGGCAAGAGTTGTTTCACCCTTCTTTCAGGTAGTCTCTCTTGCTCCCAGGCCACACAGCCAAAGGAAGCACCTCAAAGCCGCGTGGTTCTTCTTCTACCAAAGCTGTGGGGAAGGAGTCCCCACTCTGGAAAAGCCACGTGGCAATTCTCTGCTAAAGCCACATGGTGATTTTCCCTCACAGGGTTGTGAGGGTCCTAACTCTTGGGAAAGCACGTGGATTCTTCCCCTCAATGGCTGCCGCTTCTCAGTTTAAATCCCCGCACCAAATCTCTTCTGTACCCCCATTTCCGACTCCTCCTATAATCAGTTACACCTGCCAGCATTCTCGTATATTCCAAGTATTTTTGGGATGCCATCATGAGTCTGGGCAGGTGTGTCCCCATTTTCTGGAGCCAATCTTCTCCAAGCTCCCACGCAGGCGCTGTGACTTGAGGTTCCTCCCCCAGTCACGTCTTGGGGGAAGTCCTTTCCATCCCTCTGGCTCAGAGCATGGTCACAGCTATTTAACACATCTAAGCTACCAGCCAAAGGCTATAGATATGTTAAAGGACCATGCCATGGATTAGCAGCTCTGCATGTCCCTGCTCCATGTGTCCCTTCCCCCAACTCATACCTGTGGGGGAAGGGGTGAGGACATCTTATATGTCCCTCTAAT
>PVKU01008925.1:0-67824 GCA_004027475.1 Anoura caudifer | reverse complement strand
ATCACTTAGATAAATTGGCTCTGGGGCTTTGATTTGTTCTCTGGTTTGAGCCATTTTCATTTCTGGGTTTTTTTGGGTTTTTTTTTTTTTGGTCTAGTCGCAGCTGTTAGGTAGTGAGGGGTGGAGCCTCAGGTGTTCCCCAGGGCGGGACAGCCCAGTCGCTGGGTAGTGACGCTGTATGTGGGGGCGGGGTCCGAGAGGAGATAATAGCTCTTGCTTTACTCACTCTCAGATTCCAGTCCCTTTCACCGCTTCCCCTTTGCCTGGATTATCTGCGCGGTCAGCCAGCTGCCTTGTGCGGCCTCACTGGTTCTGCACAGTTGCCGCCCTGTGCCCAGGGTCTGCTAGTCGCTGCCTGTGCACCTAGGGGCTGCCAGCCACTGCTGCCTGCGTGCCCGTCCACACCTCCGCTTTTTCCTGCCGCGACTCCACCCCTCTTACCGGTCTGGATGAATCGTTGGAATTCCAAACAGTTTGATTTTCTGAGTTCTAGTTGTTTTCTTGTTTCTAAATCTTTGTTGTCCTTAATTTTGGTTGTGAGAAGAGGCACAGTGCGTCTGCCTACGCCTCCATCTTGGCCGGAAGTCCCTTCAACATTTCTTTAATAAGGGCTTGGTGATGATGAACTCCTTTAACTTGACCTTATCTGAGAAGTGCTTTATCTACTCTTCCATTCTAAATGAAAGCTCTGCTGGATAGAGCAATCTTGGATGTAGGTCCTTGCCTTTCATGACTTGGAATACTTCTTTCCAGCCCCTTCCTGCCTACAAGGTCTCTTTTGATAAATCAGCTGACAGTCTGATGGGAACTCCTTTGTAGGTAACTGTCTCCTTATCTCTTGCTGATTCTAGGATTCTCTCCTTCATTTTAATCTTGGGTAATGTAATGATGATGTGCCTTGGTGTGTTCCTCCTTGGGTCCAACTTCTTTGGGACTCTCTGAGCTTCCTGGACTTCCTGGAAGTCTTTTTTTTTTTTTTTTTTTTTTTTACCAGATTGGGTAAGTTGCCAGATTGGACAGAATTTGTACAAATAAGTTTTCCACTTGTTGCTCTTCCTCTTCCCCTTCTGGTACTCCTGTAACTCAGATGCTGGGACGTTTAAAGATGTCCTGGAGGTTCCTAACCCTCTCCTCATTTTTTTGAATTCTTGTTTCTTCATTCTTTTCTGTTTGGTTGTTTCTTTCTTCCTTCTGGTCCACTCCATTGATTTGAGTCCCAGTTTCCTTCCCATCACTATTGGTTCCCTGTGCATTTTCCTTCATTTCACTTATTGTAGCCTTCATTTTTTCATCTAATTTGAGACCAAATTCAACCAATTCTGTAAGCATCCTGATCACCAATGCTTTGAACTGTGCATCTGATAGGTTGGCTATCTCTTCATCACTTAATTGTATTTTTTTCAGAGCTTTGATCTGTTCTTTTTTGGGGTCCTTTTTTTTGTCTTGACATGCCTGTTATGTAGTGAGGGGTGGAGCCTTAGATGTTTGCCATGGTGGGTCAACCCAGGTTGCTGTGTCGTGACCCTGTATGTGGGGCAAGGGTCCGAGAGGGAACAATGGCGCTTGCTCCACTCTCTGCCAAATTTTAGTCACTTCCACCACTTCCCCCAAGCAAACTGGGCCCTTCTGGTGCTGATTCCCGGGTGGGTGGGTTTGTGTACATTGTAGGACCCTGTGGGTCTCTCCAACAAACTCTCCTGTGAGGCTAGGAGTCTCTCCAGCTGCCACCTCAACCCCTACAGGTGCTTTCAATCAGTGTTTTGAGGCTTTATTTCCCTGCACTGGCACCCTGAGTTGCAGTCTGTCTAGCTTCCCAGTTTCACCTGGTTTATCTGTGTGCGAATGTGGGACCACCTGTCTGCCAGCCGCCTTGTAAACCAAGCCCCTCTACAATCCGCACCCCGCTGGGTCCACCTGCTGCTGCCTTGCACACCAGGGGTCCACCAACCACTGCTTTTTTGCCACAACCCCTCTCTGCCTGGCCAACTGATTCCACCCCTCCTACCAGTCTGGATGAATGTGTCTGCTTTAACTGCTTGGTTGTCGGACTTCCATACAGATCAATTTTCTGTCAGTACTGGTCATTTTTTGTTTCTAAATTGTTATTGTCCTTATTTTGGTTGTGTGAGGAGGCACAGTGTGCCTACCTACGCCTCCATCTTGGCCAGAAGTATCAAGGATTAACAATATTTAGATGTGATGATATTTTATTATGTTAAAGGGTCTTTATATTTTAGAGATATATACTGTTGTATTTACAGATGAAATGGTATAATGACTGGAATTTGCTTCAGAATAATCTGATGAGGTCAGGGAGAGTAGGTAGATGTATAAATGAAACAACATAGGTATGTATTGATAACCTTTGAAGCTAAGTAATAGATCCATGGGAATTCCTTAGTCCCTACATATTTGCATATGTTTGAAAGTTTAGACAATCAAAATCTTAAAGTGGGGATGGGGAGGCTTATATTCCAAACTCTAGAGTTGGGCCTGATCCCATTTAACCAAGTCAATTTAAAGGAGTTTATACTTGACAGGGTTTGCAATAAACTCTATATAGTTTGTGGAAAGAAAGTAAGGTGTACTCCTGGGAGACTGGTCTGGTATGCAAAATGCATTGCAGAGGAGAGAGAGATCACAGTCAAGAAATGCTGATAAGGGGCTGCTAAGTAATCTGGGAATCCAGATTACAGTGCATGCAATGGGGGAGAGTAATGGCTAAATAGGATAAAAGAAGCACCTTGGTAATACTGTGAGAGACAAAGAAATTAAAATGACAAGCTGATTTAAGGAGAAGAAGGGAAAATACCTTTGGAACTCTTAACATTTTGAGTCTGAGGTGACAGAACAGTAAAGTATTTCTTAGTCTCTCTGTGGTGAGAAAATCTTCTGAAGCCTTTAAGAAGATGGTAGAAAGCACCATGGTGAAGAGTACTGTGCTAGAAGTCAGAAGGGTAGATTTCTATTAGTGACTCTGACACCAGCCATATCTATAATTTGGAGCAAATCATGCTGAATCTCCCAAGTGTCATCATAAAATAGGGGGATTAGATGCTAGAAAATATTGGGTTGGCCAAAAAATTCATTTGATTTATTCCTTAAGATGGCTCTAACAGTGCTTAGTTGTCTTTAACTTCATTTGAAACAATTTTCTTAAATTGTATTGGGACAGCTGTCATATCAGCATGAATTTTATTAAAAATTTATTAAAATTGGTGAGTTTTTGTGCAGCCATTTTAATATTAAAGATGGAAGAAAATACACAACATTTTTCAGCATATTATGCTTTATTATTTCAAGAAAGGTAAAAACGCACCTGAAACACAAAAAAAGATTTGTGGAGAAGGTGCTGTGACTGATTGAACATGTCAAAAGTGTTTTGCGAATTTTTGTGCTGGAGATTTTTTGCTGGATAGTGCTCCATGGTTGAGTAGACCAGTTGAAGTCGACAGTGATCAAACTGAGACATTAATTAAGAGCAATCAACATTATACAATGCAGGAGAGAGCCAATATACTCAAGATATCCAAATCTGTAAAGTTATTGGTAAAATGAAAAATGTTCTTTTATTTTACAGAAAAAACTAAATGAACTTTTTGGTCAGCCCAGTATCTGTAGTCCCTTTCAAACCTAACTTTCTATAGTGGGAATTGTCAGTGATAATATCTACAAGGTATTTTAAAAATTTGTTCAACAAATATTTTAGTAGTTTCTTACAAAATACTACTATGCAAGGCACTATTTGCAAATGATAACAGCAGATTAACATATGGCATAGGAAAAGACAAGAAATACATATTTTGAACTTCACCAATACAGAAATGACAAATTTGAGGTCATGATAACGAATGAGCTCATTGAGAGAGCATATAGAAAAGCAGAAGAATAAGAATCGAGCCTTGAATAAAGTTGACAACTGGGGATGTAGGGCGTAAAGAGGAATCAGTGAAGGAAAGAGAATAATCAGTTAGAAAAACAGGAAAGAAACAAGTTAGGTAAGTCTTGACATCAGGGCCAAGAAAACCAAAGTGAATTTTAAGAAAGGCACAGGCCAATACGAGAACTAAGAAAGAGCTTTAGACTTGCTAATAGGAGGTCTCAGATAATTTTAAAGGAATTAATTTTGGATAATGGTAGGACCAAAAACAAAGCAACAAGGAATATGGAAGGAAATGTATACACATAATCCCATACTTTCTTTGGGAACATATACAAGGTCTCTCTGGAAAAACGCCAGCCATTATTAATGTAACAAGAATGGTTTGCACAATATTGATGTAATCTGGCATCCAAGGAGCGTGGACGGGAATGTGCATGTGTGAACAATGACAACTTCACTATACTAGTCAGTGGGGGTAGTAGATGCCATTGAGTGAACATGTGCACTATGTGGCCATCATGTTCAAAATGACTGAGCAAACAGAGCAACAAATCTGTATCAAATTTCACATAAAGCTTAAACATTCCTCCACAGAAACTATTCAGATGATTCAGAAGGCCACAGCTATGGGCGACTGGTGATTGGCAGCTTCATCACAACCACAGACCCACTCATTCATCACATCTCATGCGGAGTTTTTTGGCAAAACATCAAATCACCCAGGTGACTCAGACCCCTTACAGCCCAGATCTGGTGCCCTGCAACTTTCTGGCTTTTCCCAAAACTAAAATCATCTTTAAAAGGGAAGAGATTTCAGACTATCAGTGAGATTCAGGAAAATATGACGGGGCAGCTGATGACAATTGGGAGAAATGTGTGAGGTCCCAAGGTGCCTACTCTGAAGGGGACTGAGGCATCATTGTCCTATGCACAATGTTTCTTGTATCTTCTTCAATAAATGTCTCTGATTTTCATAGTACATGGCTGGGTACCTTCTGGACAGAACTCGTATACGTAAACCCTAAAAGACCTAGTAGCTGGCAGATACTGTGAAAGTGAATTACCCCATGGAGCTCACTCAGACTGTGAACCTCACTGTTCAGTACCAGGATCTCTTGAGTTCACAGGTGCATTATGTTATACTGCCCTTTCCTCTCACTCTTGAAAAGACACAACCTTACTGAATCATCAAGAGGATAATAAAAACAAGAATGAAAAACCAACTACTCACAATACTCCTTCACCTCTTTGTTCTCCAATCACTACTTGCACCACCATTTTATATCGGTCAAATCCCATTTCTAGAAAGAAAAAATTAGAAAGTTATCTATAAGCAAATATATGGTAAAATTACTTAATAAAGGTGCCTGAAAAAGAACATAAGTGTTCAGTCTACAGGCACATACTGAGCATAACGATAAGCCTGAGAGTCAGAACGAGGAAAAATTCTAATTATAAGCTTGTAAGTGGGTAACCTCAGACAAACAAAATCCTGAAAATTCTCACTAACAACAAATCTGGAGAAAAGAAAATGAATGGGCATCTTTTTCTAACCATTGAATAGTAGAAACAGTAACAACAAAATGTGAAATGGGCAAAGTTGAAACACAGCCAGCTCCCTCTGATGAAAGTAAAATCTTCAGGATTATATAGTGAATTAGGCAAACAATCTGAACACTACAGGTACCCACTCAGTATACCTAACAAAATCTCAGAAAAACCCTGACCAGTGTGGCTCAGTTGATTAGGCGTCATCCTGCACAGCAAAAAGCACCAGTTCAAATCTTTTTTTAAAATAATTTTTTTATTTTAATTGTTGTTCAAGTACAGTTTTCTCCCATTTACCCCCATCCTAGCCCACCCCCCTCAAATCTTGATAAGGGCACATGCCTGGGTTGTGAGTTCAGTCCCTGACTGGGGCACATACAAGAGGCAACCAATCAATTGTTTCTCTCTCATGTCAATGTTATTCCCCCTTTCTTTCTCCCTTCCTCCCCTCTCTCTAAAAATAAATAAATAAAATCTTTTTTTTTATATCAGAAAAAGTCACAGCCCAACTTATTCTTTTAAAAATACTGCACACAGCTTAGCTGAGCTTCCTCCTTTCTCTACCTATTTCTCTTCCCACTTTTCTTATACTCATGCTTTAGCAGTGTGGCTAGAATATTAAATATTTAGCCCTTAAATCACAGTTATGGGAGAAAAATAAAAAAATACAGTGGGAGGAGAGTTTAAAAAAAATCACCCACACCACATCATAGCAAAATAAAAAGAATCTGAATAGCAATATGCAAGGTGCAATAGCAAAAACAAAAGAATAACAAGAAAGAAAGAAATGTACTGTTTAAAGGAAAAAATTCAACCTAGAAGATAATATAAATCAAGAAACAAAGATATTCTTCACAACTGATTCACAATATAGAACAATGTAAGCTCTTAAATTCAATAAAATAAGAACTCAATCAGATTATAATAAAACAACAGAAAGATAAAAAGGGAAACTGAAACTCCAGGAAACAAACAGAATACCCACAAAATAGCAATGCAGAACTAATAAATTTAAAATGGTAACAGATAAAACAGACACAACTGAAAACTAAATTACTGTTTTAAAATGATCACAAGAGCCCTGGCTGGTATGGCTCAGTAGATTGAGCACCAGCCTATAGACCAAAAAGTGCCCAGTTTGATTCCCGGTCAGGGCACGTGCCTGAGTTGCGGGCCAGGTCCCCCAGTTGGGGGCATGAGAGAGATTACCGATCTGTCTCTTTTGCACATTGATGTTTCTCTCCCTTCTTTCTTCCTCCTTTTCCCTCTCTCTAAAAATAAATAAATAAAATCTTTTTTAAAACTTTATGTGTACAGTAGTACCCCTTATCCACAGTTTTGCTCTCTGCAGTTTCAATTTCCCATGGTCAGCCACAACAGAAAATGTCAAATGGAAAATTCCATAAATAATACATAAGCTTTAAATTGTGAAACTATCTGAATAGCATGATGAAATCTCACACTGACCCACTCCATCCTGCCCAGGCCTTGAATCATTCCTTTGTCCGGGGTATCCAGACTGTATTCAATACCCGCCCATTAGTCACTTAGTAGCCGTCTCCATGATCAGATCCACTGTAGTGGTACTGTAGTGCTTGTGTGCAAGTCACCCTTACTTTACTAAATAATGGCCCAAAGCACAAAAGTAGTGATGCTGGCAGTTTGGATATGCCAAAGAGAGGCTGTAAAGTGCTTCCTTTAAGTGAAAAGGTGAGTACAGCAGAATATGACATTTTGATAGACAGAAAGATACCACCACATTCACATAACTTTCATTATAATATATTGTTACAAATGCTCTATTTTATTATTAGTTATTTTGTTAATCATACTGTGCCTAATTTATAAATTAAATTTTGTCATAAGTATGTATGTATAGTAAAAAACATAGTATATATAGATTTTAGTACTACCCATGGTTTCTGGCATCCACAAGGGATCATAGAATATATCCCCACAGATAAGGGAAAGTCTCCTTATCTGTGGAAAAATATATCAGTGGACTGCATTGTCCAGGTTTATTACAATGAAAATGTATTATTATTACAGAGATACTTCTTCTCTCCAAAAAATAATTTTTTAAAAGGACAGATAGAAAGGCAGGACTTTTCTGACGGTATAACATTTTTAATAAAAGGGAGACCGAGAAGAAAAAAGCTCAATGGTACAAATTTGAACAAAGTTATTATTACTTTAAGTTAGTTATGGAAAACTTACAGTAATTATTAGAGTACATGTTAGCTTTTCATGCAGTGTCTTATTTATCAAAACTATTAATATTTCAGTCTCTGTTAAAATGTAATAATTTTATAGAAGACATCAAGTAATTAAATCTCATATAAAAGCAAAAAATAAAAATATAAATATAAAAATAAATAAAAGGGAGACCGAGAAACATAAAGAACGGGTAGGAAAAGCACAAGATTTGCTCTGCACATGTAGAGTGTGGCAGGAACGGAGGGCTGAGTAGGACAAGTAGTACGGATTCAGCTGGAAAGACTGACAGGTCAGATTGAAAGGGTGCTGAACGACATGCTGAGAAATTGATATCTTGGTGGGAAAAACAACCAAGAATTTTGGGGGCGAAGGAGCTCCTGTACTTCCTGGATTTTCCGCATACTTGGGTTCCCTGAATAGTGTGGTTCCATAAATGTCTTATTTCAAATCTTTACTCTTTCCCACCATCTGCAAAAACCTATATGAGAAGTTACCAAATAACTGAGAAGACTAGACATTACAGAAAAATGTGTCTTTAACAGAATGCACATTTAGGTCCCTTGTTTAAAGATGGAGAAGGAGCCCTGGCTGGTGTGGCAGTGGATAGAGCACCTGCCTGAGAACCAAACGATCACCCGTTCTACTCCCGGTCAGGGGTTGTGGGCTGAGTCCCCATTGGGGTCATGTGAGAAGCAACCACACATTGATGTTTCTCTGCCTCTCTTTCTTCCTCCCTTCCCCACTCTGTCTAAAATAAATAAATAAATCCTTGAAAAAAAAAAGCTGGGGAAGGAGACAAATGGGTAAAACTGAATCTTTAAAAGGAACAAGTCATTTCTAATTATCACCATTATTACCTTTTAATTTGTCTTTAATATTTTCTGATAAATGTTTTGTGAGCTGAGGCATTTCTTCCGGAGAGTATTCGGCATTTGCCAGTTCTTCCTTGAGCACAGCATGGATACAGTCTTTAACCACAGAGGGTCTGAACCTGAATGAAACAGTTTGAAACATCTAATTAGTTAACTACAAAACCCCACTTACCTCCACAGCTCAAATTCCACCAGTTCTTTGTCATTAGAACCACGTAATCCTTCTTTTTCCTATTATTATAAAAGTAATTTAAAAAAACAAGAAAACAAATCTTATCTCTTCCTTAAACTTCAAGTCACATATTCCAACACATATTCCACCTGGATGTCTAGTAGGCAACTCAAAGTTGATACATTCAACACTGAGCTTCTGATTGTCTCCTTTCCCCAAACCAGATCCGGCTGTAGTCACCTCCATCTCAGTCAGTGGCAACTCCATTCTTCCAGGTGCTCAAGCCAAAAACCTTGGTGTCAGTCTTGTTGCCTTTCTCTCTCACAGCCCATATTCCATTCATGAGCAAATCTTATCAGTTCTACCTTCAAAATAAAAGTCAGTCCTATGACCCCTCTGACCTTGCTCCATGCTACCATTACTGCTTGTCTGGACTACAATGGCATCCTAACAAGTCTCTGTGTCTGCCTTTGTCCCCAAATCCCACTCTCAACATAGCCACTGGACTGGTCCCATTAAACTGTATGTCACATCATGACACTCCTCTATGCAAAACACTCTACATAGTTCCTTTTGCTTTTACTCAGAGTAAAAGCAATATCCTAACTGTGATTTGCAAGTCCCATTTGACCCACCCTACCAAACTCTCTGACCTCGTTTCCTACTACTTTTCCCCTAGTTCTCTCCACTTGGGCCCCACAGTCCTTCACTATGTTCTTTAACCACCCCAGGCATGTGAACTTCAGTGCTTCTGCACTTACTGCCAATTTCTGCCTGAACTTCAGTTTCCCCTTTTACGAATAGCTAGCTCCCTCACTTCTTTCAAGTTTTTTTTTTTTTTAACATTTTATTTATTTATCTTTAGAGGGGAAGGGAAGGAGAGAGAGAAGGAGAGAAATATCAATGTATGGTTGCCTCTCATGCGTCCCTTGCTGGGAACTGGCCTGCAACCCAGGCATGTGCCCTGACTGGGAATCGAACCACGATCCTTTGTTTCACAGGCCTGCACTCAATCCACTGAGTTACACCGGCCAGGGCACTTCTTTCAAGTTTTTATACAAGTCACTTTTCCTAGGTGCCCTCTCTAAAATTTCAAACCACCCTCTTACCATATCACTTTATATCTCCCTTATTACTATCTGATACACAGTGTGGTCCATTTATTTATCTTGTTTGTTGTCCTTTATTCTAGCTAGGCCATAAACTCCAAGAGGACAGGGATCCCTATTTCTTAGAAGAGCACTCAGCGCACAGTAGACAATAAATTTTTTTTAAAGAAATAGATAATTGAATAAACAAAGACAGGGAAAAAAAATCTTCCCTAATTTCACAATCCTAAGAATGCCATTAACATTTCCATTGTATTTCTCATATCTTATAATACTAAGTTCCTTTTCTGGTATATATATTCTAAAGATGATTTGTCTATCATGTGCCAAGTCACCAGAAAGTTTCAAGTTTTTTGAGTTGAAATGTGGTTTAATATTTGGTAGTACTAGTGGTCCCTTACTACATTTTAACAGTATTTTCTTTGGTCTCTTGCCTGTTTTATTCTCACAGATGAACTTCAGTATCATTGACAAACTTGCAGGATTTGATATATTGAAAATGTGGTCTAGCTATTAATAAACATACTTTATCTGGCTCTTCCTTTAGGTCTTTTTCATTTTCAGTAAATGGTAAAAGTTTTTTTCAAACATGTCAAATCATTCCATAGGATTATTTTCACATAATACATATTTTTTTGTGAATCACACTCTGTACTGTTTTACAGCAAAAACACAGGCAAATGACACTCTATACGTTTAGAATCTTTTACAAAGATAACTGAACATATCTGTTTTTTAATGTCCATTCTACCGATCAGAAAACTGCTGTGTGAAATGCGATCACATTATAACCAAAGTTCCTGGCTTCTGATATTTGCCACCCATTTGATTCAGCAATCTGGTTTCAAGAAACAGAGGAGGGGCTTGGGAAAGCTTTTACGTTAATTTTTTTTTAATCTTGTGGAAATGAAGTTAATGATGTATCCTGCAGGCCTAGCAGACTGTCCTCTGCACTCTTCTGTGTGCCTTAATCCTGGGAAGGTATAGGGGTGGCAGGCCAAGGACCTCCACGTAAGAGGGAGGGACACACAAAAAAACCCCACAAAACTTATTATGTTTAAACTTTAGTCACCTTCAAACTACTCTCTCCATTTGGTGCAATACACCTATTGACACATCTTTCCCACCACTCACAACAGTTTTTTAACTCATTGATTTTGATGCCTTTTTGTGCTTCTGCCATTTTTTGTTTCACCTCTTCCACATCAGCGAAACATTTCCCTTTGAGGACTTTTGTCATCAGGGGAAACAAAAAAAGATCACTCAGGGTGAGATCAGGTGAATAGGGAGGATGGGGCACAGGGGTCACGCCATTTTTTGGTAAAAAAAAAAAAAACAAAAACAAAAAAACCCCCAAAACTAATGCACACTCAGCACTAATGTGGGCAGGTGTGTTCGTAAATCATCCATCATAAAATGGGCAAATGGTTGAGTCTTCAAAAATAATTCACTAAAGCCAAACACAGCATCTCATAACAATGCCAGTAGGTACACTGATGCAGATGGGTTCCTAGAACTTTCACCCGGTTTGGGGGGTGGGTCCCTACCCTTGCAGAGGAGTAAGCTGTTATGGCACATGTATGCACACAGCAACCTGCAAAAAGCTGTTTGTTTTCTGCTCCTCTCCTTTCCATCCACTCTCCTTTCCCCTGTGCCCACGTCCTGGGTCTCCTAGGCCAGAACCAACTGCCCTCACCGCACTCTAACACTGCAAGTACAGGTAGGGTCCTCTGCTGCCCCCTGCAGCTGAAGCCCAAGAAGGACAGTGCCCCCTCTCTCCGTGACTCGCCCCTCCTTCTTCAGCCCTCTCCAGCCCCAAGCCTGCCCGGCCTGCTGTTTCCGCGGGGACCTTCCCGACACCCAGGCGAGCTCTGCCAGCCTGGCCTACTCTCGCAAGTCGTCCCGCCAAAACCCGTTTGCTACCCGCCTTTGCTGGAAAATGGGCCTCAGAATATAGGTGTTCTCGGACTCCCCAGAGTTCTTCTCCGTCTCAGGCAACCCCTCTGTTGCAGAGGAGGACGTGCCTACACTGAAAGACGAACGAGGGACCGAAGCCATGGCCAAGGCTTCTAGGCCCGGTGTATCTCGCGATGAAGGCCTGGCGCGCTGCTGCTGGAGCTGGGAAACCGTCGCCAGGGCAACAGGACCGCCCTTAGCCGGGACTTAATGCGTGCGCGCCACACTGCTGGGCAGGAACTGGCCCAGAGGGAGGGACTAACTTCGGTGAAGTTGATGTAGTTCTATCTGGTTTACAAAATACTTCAATACATATTAGCTCTTTTTAACCGTGCTACTGGCTTAAGTAATTGATACGGAACATGAGGCCCGTAGAGGTCTAGCTGTGCCACACACAGCTAGAGAGTGGCAGGGCCCTGACTGTAATTAAAATCTTCCAATTGTGACCTGAGGGCCAAATCCAGCCTTCCTCTTGTTTTGTACAACTGGTGAACAGGCTTTATATTTTTAAGTGATTGAAGAAAGTCAAGAGAAAAATCATGTTTCATGGCTGGTGAAAATTACAGGAAATTAAAATTTCAGTGTCTATAAATAAAGTTTTATTGTAACATAACTATGCTCACATACTGACTATGGCTGTTTTTGCTCTGTATTGGCAGAATTGACTCGTTGCAACAGAGTCCTTCTGGCTCTCAAAGTCTAAAATATTATCTGGCCCTTACAGAAAAAATTTTCAGTGCCTGCTCTACTCCATAACTGGCAACCTGCAATTTCCCCAGCCTCATCCACACCCCCAGCTCCAGTGCAAAAATCAGAAGGAGCATACTTAGGGTGCATTCCCTGCTAATAAGCACCAGTCTCTGGTCCTGTTTTACAAGGCTGTAGTATCCTGGCCTCTGCCAGCTTCAAAAACTAAGACGAGAAATTCCCCCAATATTCATCCAGGCTTCCTTTGAAAACATGTAACCTATTGTTGGATCAACAAATTAGAAAATGTGCTACTATAACATGCAAAGGGGGTAGTTTCTATAAAAGCACACTCTTGCAAGTTCTACTAGAAGCCAACTAATTTTACTATTCCACGTTTTGTTTTATAAAGTGTATTCTTGTTCATATTGCCTACGTTGGTTTCCCAGACTCCAATAAGCTCACTTCACCCTCACCTTCCCAGTCCACCTTTCCCATTGCCCCCAGAATGGCTTTCCTTTGTCACTGGTCTGCTCCAAATCTTGTGATGGCTCCCTATGGCTGTCCCACCAGAATTCACACTTTTTTGCTTGCAGATAAGACCCTTCGAGATCCGGCTGGATTGCTGAACCTTCCTCCTGGCACTGGCCAGCAGAGTGGAGTTTGTGCAGGGGCCACAGGGCCAGGCGTGCACCTAGCACCAGCTCAATGCTGCCTTAATCATGCCCACTTTGCTACCCCTTGGTTCAGCAGCACCAGCCCCATTTTGGGCTGGGTCATCAATTTACAGACCAGCCTGGTCTCTGCCTGGTACAGAAGTCCAATGTCTCCTAGGGGCAGATAGTGTGTTTTCACCTGGCTGTTTCACCAGCTTTAAGAAATCATACCCCTATGAGGCAGATTTTCTCTCACCTTTAATGAGTTCTTCATCTATGTTTCTCTCACCCTATCTACTACAGTTCAACTGAAAACACAGAAGAGCTGGTGCATAATTCAATTCAATAAACATTTTTATGCCATTTGTACTAGGCACTGGAGATACAAAAATGAATAAAACCCAGGCCTTGCCCTAAAGTGTGAACAGATTTGTCTGGGAACAGTGGGCTAAACTAATTATTTTTAAACGGAGGGTCACTTGCTATAACAGCTGAAAGACAAGCCTATTCCAAAGATGGGCCTACTCTTCTCTGAGCAGGATTACAAACAAAACATTTTCTTCATTCCAGGAGGATGTTTAAAAAGGCACGTACAAGGTAAGGAACAGACATCTTTTCTTCTTAATAAAATGTTTATTTAACACTGTCCTGATAAACAGAGTAGCATCAGCCTCTCTGCCAAAAGCTTGGTTGGAAGTCAAGCCAAGAGCCAGATGTAGATTTCATTTGGGGAGAAAAAACCAAGGTGAAAGCCCATTCTGAAGGTGAGATGGTCCTGGGATGTAGGTAGAAGGAAGGGGATGCAGATGCCTTCCAGAATCTCACAGAGGGCAGCCATGTGTAGAGGTCTATGGTAGACTGAGTGCAGAACCCCCTCTCCTCTGCTGTTGTCCTCTTTCTCTATTGCCTCTCCAAGGTCCTCCTCCCTCTTCACCACAGCCCTGTGCAATCACAATAAAGTGAATTGCGAAGAGAGAAGGTAAGTGAGCTGTTCTAGCTAGTCTCTAGATTCAAGGACATTGAACCCCTCACCTGGCGGGATTGGAGAAGGGCTGTCGGATTTACTCCCAGACTTCTATTTTTGACCTTGTGCTCTTTGAGATCTATGGGTGTCAGCAGCCAACTGTAGGAAGATCTACCCTAAATGTGCAGAATCTGAAGGAGAGAACAATTGGCCTATCTGAGGCAGAGGTTGCAGACGTTGTCTTTTGAAGTCCCGTTAAGGTCTACAATAACATCAGTCTGAGGTTCCTGAAAGGATGGAAGAGGCTCAGGCAAGAGACAACTCTTCACTGTGAATTGTCTTAGTGCCAAAGACTGATGTTTCTCACCTCAATGTTCTGCTGAGCCATCAGAGTAGAGCTGAGCCAGGATGGGGACTGTGAACCTGGCATGTGTGTGAGTGTGCATGAATATGTGTATGTGTGCCTAACACATCCAAACCTAGACATAAATTATCTTTAAATTCTCCATTAAGTAGGTGGTGGGCTCAGTACCTTTCCTCTGCAGGAGAAGCTCCTATGAATCAGGCACATCCTAACCATAACCCTGAAACTAAATCAACCAACAGGGAAATGTGAGACAGACACAGGCAATTCTTCTTGGATGCTATATGTGGATATATGAGGAGGTATCTGGACCTCAGGACACCCTGTCTACTCAATAGGCTGTTGAGAACCACTCTGCCTGGTTTCAGAAGCTATAACCGCCTGCCCCCCCACATGGCTAAGTATGAGCGAGAGACCTTGGGACCATAAGCCACTAAGGAGACAAAGTTTATCTCCTTGGCAGGGGCACCGCCTCTGCTCCTTTTACTTTACCCTGCCTGGCCCTGGGCGGATGACCATTTAGCCAATGACGGGTAAGATTTCTTAAGGAAAGGATGACCTAAGACAGGCAGTCATGAAGGGGCCCTCAGGGGAGGACTTGGGGGGCTATAGAAAAAGAGGGTGATGGACCCTCACCCCTCGGCTTTGACATAGCCTGAGTCCTCATTCTGTCTGTGAGAAATCTCCTAATCTCTTGGCTGCCTTACTTCCCCTGCCCGACTTAAGCCTGAAACAATGCTGGAGGGTGGTGCAGCCCTGGGCAGGAACGGGTGGTTCCCTGGGGTGATGAGGCCTAAGAAAGAATGCATAAAATCCTGTGAAACCTGCTTCGGTAAGAACACCCTCAATTTTCTGATAAGGGTCCAAGCATGAAATGAGTTTGTTTCATTTCCCAAAGTTTTATAGCCCTTTAGCTAACTGACCCTGACTCAGAATAAGCCCTCAATAGTTCTTTGAATGTTATCTATTGTTTGATCATTACTGCCTGACAATGATTGACAAGCTTTCCCTGTATCCTTATGCAAATTAAAACCAATAAAAGCCCAATTGAGGAACAGGCTCCTGGCCCTTCTCCTTTCAGAGATCAGCCACTTTTCCTCCCCAAGCAGATCATGTCTTGGTAGACTTATTCTCATCTGTAATGAACAGGGTGAGGAAGAGCCTGTGGGCAGAGCCTCATCACAATAGGCTATGCCTTTTTCTGTCCCTGATAGTTCTATATGTCCACCTTCCCCGCCCTGGGCAGGTCTGTTGAGCTATCAGCTCCAGATAGGAAAGGGTGAGATGGTGTTTAGAGTGACCTGACTTCTACAAGTTCTGCTAGCTTGGCTGTCTGAAGATAGCCATGCTCCTCAGTCCTGCTGAGTAGCCTTGAGAACAGAAGAATTGCTTTATTCTGGAAGCCTCTGGTGCTTCAGCAGCTCCTCGCTGACCTGGGATAGTGCTGGGATGGAGCTGGGGTCCAAGGGACTATGGAGTAGATATAGCAGCATCTGGGCCTCCACATTCCCTTCCAGGCTTAGTCTACTCTGTGGCCTCAGATCCTGGGGTTCTCTGACTCATTTCTTGGATCTGCCTACTATCTCTTCTCTTGAATGTACCCATCTTCCTGGGTTTTCCCAGGACACTTCTGCCTGCTTCATTATTTTCCCTGCCCATCAAACCTTCCCACCAAGATCTCCTTCATCCCACTCCTGACTCTACTCACCATCCAGCACCACCCCTGACCAAAGGTCCTAACATGGGAGAAATGGAGGTCCTCTGCTTTCCCTGTTCCACATTAGAAGCAGCTGTAACATCCTTCACATACTCCATCCCGTGTCTCACCCCCACCCCCAGGGCTTTTGAATGTGCTGTTTCCTCTGCTGGGAAACCTCTCCTCCCTTTGCTTGAATCAGCTCAGAGACAACTGAAGCCTTCCTTGACCTCTCACAGATCCTTTCCTTGGAGGTTCACTGTTCCTCTGAGCTCTCATTGTACCCTGTGTTGACCTTTGACATGGCCCTTACCATATAACATTTAAATTATTGGTACGTGTTTGTTTCCCTACCCTGACCATGAGCTCTTCAAGGACAGGGAAAGATTCAAGGTCAAGGGCCATATCTTAATCATCTTTGGATCCTCAGAACACAGAGCAATGAATACCAGCTACACAGTGGATACTCAGTGTATACCACTTAATGAACTGCACTGAACACTAATAAAAAGAACACTGGTGGATTAATCAGCTCAGAGTGCTGTAACAAAATACCACAGGCTGGGTGGCTTAAAAAACAAAAATTTATTTTCTGGAGGCTGAGAGTTCAAGAGCTAGGTGCCAAAAAGGTTAGTGTCTACTGAGGCCTTTCTCCTTGGCTTACAGATGGCAACTGTCTGGCTATATCCTTATGTATCCTTTTCCTTTTTGCTTGTGTAGAGAGATCTGGTATCGCATCCTCTTATAAGAATGCCAGCCCTACTGGATTAGGGTCCTTCCTTTATGACTTCATTTAATCTTATCTCCAAATAAAATCATATTGGGGGTTAGGGCCTCAACCTGTGAATTTGGGGGGCACACAGTTTAGTTCATAACAACTGGTGAACTTAAATTTAGAAGATAGGGGCTCAGGTGCTGGCTTTACCTGAACCTAGTTGAGCTTTTGGGCAGCAAGTCCACCATCCTCTAGGAGCTCTAACTTTCTCTGTTACATGCGGCAAATTTTATGGGGTTCTTGGGAGGCTGGAGTGAGATTATAACTGGAGGACATTTAATGGACTGTGAGCTCTTACACACTAATAATGACAAGTATTCCGCTTACTAATATATCATCTTGCAGTTTACAATGTGATTTAAAATGCATTACGACATACATGCAAGGAATTGTATTGTTATTATGACTACAGGAATACCTAAAAGGTAAGTGTGTTTATGATTCATACCCATAAATCCTAGAAGCAAAAAGGAGTCAAGGCAGCTCCTGATGAAAACTCCCATCCATGAAAGAGCATCAGCTATGACTTCTCACAGAGGCTGCAGAAAAGGTCCAGCAAGGTGTTGAAGAAATGAATGACCACCAGGAGAATCTGCAGGAGGCTGATGCACAAAAGGGCGGAGAAGAAGGACACGTGCCAGATGACGGCTTTAAAAGGCTCCAGGCAGACAGAATTCCAGAGTGAATAGTCATATAAATAATTCCTGTCCCAAAAATTAAAGAGATCAGAGGTTGAGGAATAAGTAAGAAAAGCCAAATGAGTAATCTCAATAGACAGCTGGGGCCTCCACCACCCAAGTTAGAGTCACAGGCCTAGACCCTTAAGGGTGACTATTATTGCATTTTTTTAATCATATTTTATTGACTATCCTATTACAGTTGTCCCAGTTTTTCCCCCTTTGCCCTCCCATACCCAGCAGCCCCCTCAGGCAATCCCCACACCACTGTTCACGCTCATGGATCATGCTTATAAGTTATTTGGCTACTCTATTTCCTGTGCTGTACTTTATATCCCCATGGCTATTCTGTAAGTACTTATTTGTACTTCTTAATTCCCTCACCTCTTCACCCAATCCCTCACACCCCCCTCCCATCTGGCAACCATCAAAATACTCTCCATATCCATGCCTCTGTCTCTATTCTTCTTGTTTGCTTAGTCTGTTTTTCAGATTCAGTTGTTGATAGATTTGTGGGTTTTTTGCCATTTTATTGTTCATAGTTTTTTATCTTCTTCTTTTTCATAAATAAGTCCCTTTAACATTTCATATACTAATGGTTTGGTGATGATGAACTCCTTTAGTTTTTTTCTTGTCTGAGAAGCTCTTTATCTGCCCTTTGATTCTAAACGATAGCTTTGATGAGTAGAACAACCTTGGCTGTAGGTCCCTGCATTTCATGACTTTGAATATTTCTTGCCAGTCCCTTCTGGCTGGCAAAGTTTCTTTTGAGAAATCAGCTGACAGTCTTACAGAACTCACCTGTAGGTAACTAACTGCTTTTCTCTTGCAGCTTTTAACATTCTCTCTTTGTCTTTAACCTTTGGCATTTTAATTGTGATGTGTCTTGGAGTGGGCCCCTTTGCATCCATCTTGTCTGGGACTCTCTATGCTTCCTGGGCTTGCATGTCTATTTCCTTCACAAAATTAGCGGAAGTTTTCTTTCATTATTTTTTCAAATGGATTTCCAATTTCTTGCTCTTTTTGTTGCCCTTCTTCTCTGGCACCTCTTGTGATGCAAATGTTGAAACACTTGAAGTTGTCCCAGAAACTGATTACACTATCCTTGGGGGATTTTTTGGATTCTTTTTCCTTCTTGTTGTTCTGATTGCTTGTTTTTTGATTCCTTACAGTCCAAATCATTGATATGATACTTGGCTTCATCCACTCTACTGTCCTTTCCCTGTAAATTGTTCTTTATATCCTTCTTTTCTGACTGGATCTTTTTTATGCTGCTGGGGTCCTCACTAAGTTCCTTTAGCATTCTTATAACCAGTGTTTTATACTCTGCATCTGATAGATTGCTTATCTCCATTTTGTTTAGTTTTTTTTTCTGGAGTTTTGGTCTGTTCTTTGATTTGGGTCATCTTTCTTTGTCTCCTCATTTCGGCAGCCTCCCTGTGTTTGTTTCTATGTATTAGGTAGAGCTGCTATGATCTCTGTCTTGGTAGCATGGCCTAATGTAGTAGGTGTGTCCTCTAGGTCCAGTGGCACAGCCTCCCCTATGACCTAAGCTGGGTACTCAAGGTGTGCCCTCCATGTGAGCTGAGTACCCCATCCTCTTGCAGTTGATCCTTGGTTGCTGTTGGCTGGTCAATGGGAAGGATTTACCTAGGCCAGTAAGCTGCAAGGACTGGCTGTGACCACTGACCACCAACCTCTGCCCTCCATGTAGGATTAGCTATGCAAGGGCACAAGGGTGGTGCTCTGACATGGTCTGGAGTTCTCCACTGGGTACCCAGGCTCTGGGTTTTCCTGGGTGGTGTAGGCCAAGGTCAGCCCCAACCTATGTTCTGCCAGGGGCTACCCGGCATGAATTATAAAGCAATCTGAAGTGGTTGCTACTTATGCTGAGTTTGGATATTCCCAGGCAAAATCAAGCTGTGAATCTAAGGTGGCTGCTGCTAGTGCAAGGCCTGGGACACTTAGCAAGAGGTATTGGGGTTAGGAGCTCACTGGCTATTGTTTGTTTAATAGGAGTTAGGAAGTTTTGAAGCATGAGTCAAGACCAGCCATGCATATGGAAAAGCCACTGTTAACAGCTTGGATGGGCTGGTAAATTGGGTGGGACAGGGCTGCAGGGGATATCTGGGGTGGGGCAAACAGTGTTAGCCAGGTTGATGGAGTCTCAAATGTGGCTCCTACCTGCTGACTCTGTGACTGTGTGGGGGAAGAGTTTAGAAAAGGAACAATGGCCTTTGTCTGACTTTCTGAATGGGAGAAAGCTATCCCCCCAGCTCCTGCCTTGATGCCAGACACTTCAATTCCTCCCTGTATGTCACTGGTGACTTTCATGCTGCTACCCCATTGCTGGAGCTCAGAGGAAGTGAGTCTGAGTAAGTCTGTGTATGAGTTCTTTAAGGGGAATTGCTTGGGACTCCAGAAGTTTATTCTACTGACTCAATCCACTCTGGTTTTTGCAGCCAGAAGTTATGGGGGCTTATCTTCCTGGCACTGGAACCCCGGGCTAGGGGGGGTCTAGTGTGGGGCTGGGACTCCTTACTCCTGAGATATCCCTCCAGAATTTTTATCCACCACACGTGGATGTGGGACCAGCCCAAGCCCATTCCACATCTTCGCCCTTCCTACCAGTCTGACAGATGTGGTTTCTTTAATTCTGTAGTTGTCAGACTTCCATTCAACTCAATTTCTGACAGTTCTTAGTGATAATTGTTCTATATTTTAGTTGTAATTTTGGCATGGTTGTTTGAGGAGGCAAGCTGTGTTCACCAGTGCTGCCATCTTGACCAGTAGTCTCCATATGATTCTATATCCCCTTTTTTCAACTGCCATCTCTGATCTTCTGACTGAAGATTCCATAGTCAGATGGAATGCCATATCCATAGGCTGAAAGTCCCAGGATTAGCATGGAGTACAAGAAGCAGGCATCAAGCCTCCCAAGACCACCAATGGCAAGCTCAGAATCTTCCTCCATTTCCTCTAACTCCTCTATATCCAATGTAAGCTGTTAAATGACCTCATCACAGGCATTTTGCAGGCCAAGGTTGATCACGGTGTTCTGCAATGTTTGTCATGTAAAATTCCAAAGAAAGGTAATAAACCCTCTTGGTGCACTTCTTCCAGTAGTACCGTTCCCTGCAGATCCAGCTCCCTGCCAGGTGGTGCACACTGTGCGTGCCAGCATGAAAAAAGTAGTCATGGGTGGTGGCCCTGTTGCAGTCCTTGACCAGTGTAAAGTGCAGGTGCTAGTTGAAACCCTTCTTCAGCTCTGCCACTTTTTCCACTTCCAAGATACCATGGATGCTGATCTGCCACCACTCTTCATGGTCAGTGAGGGGCTTGGCCATGGTTGAGGTGGGAGGCAGGCAGAGCAGCTATCAGGCCACGTGGCCAGAGGAGCCTGGTGGCAGGATGTGGGTGGAGAAAGCTCTATTGTTGCATTTTTGAGCATCAGAGGAGAGGGATGCTAGAATGCATCACCAAAAGGAGTTTGTATTCTGTCTGTCTCTCTCTCTCCGCTCCTTCCCTCTCTCTTTCCCTCCCTTCTCCCTGTCTGAAAAAGGCTGCAAATCCATTCAAGTCTCCACCCATTTACCTGTTATGTAAATCTTTGAATGGGTAACCATATTTCCAAGCTTGTGTCTGGTTGAAAGATGAGGTATCAAACATGCAAAAAGGACCATCTTTCAGGGCTACTCCAGAAGTGATAAAGCAAATCAAGGCTCCAAGCATAGCTAGGCCACTTGACAACAGAGCAGTGAGAATCTGCAGAGGGAGGGAAGAAACAGTGAGCCTGAGGTAGGGCCATGACTAGGTGACTTGTGGGACCACCGGGAAACCTCTCTGGTGCTCATGCTTTCTCCCGTAATATCAAATGGGGCTACTCCTACCCATAGCATCTCCTTTAAAGCTTGAAAAGATAGGGTGGCTAATGAGGGGTCACTGGGTAGAGCTAGGAAGGGATGGAAGAGAAAGAACTGAAAAGGGGGGAACACTGGCACTTGAACCTGGATCTCTCTGACTCAGCAGGCTCTTCAGAGCTTCTTAACAGGTCACCATCAAAAACTTTTAACCTCAGACTGCAGTCATTTAGCCTCTGAGTTAAAGGATCAGATTATTACATACCCACTTCTGACTGTTTTAAGGGAAAGCTGTATTTTTAAAAGTTCCACGCTTCTGTCCCTGATTCCTGTCTTTTTCAACTCAAGCACTAACGTAAGGAAAGGAGTGGGGTGGGAAGGAGGTTAGGAAAGAAAGGAAGGAGGGAGACAGAGAAGAAGAAAAACGGAGAAAGAAAAATAAGTCAACTCTGATATGACACCAGTTCTGTCCCTGTACTTTTCTACTCTTCCCTCCGAAAAGATAACAATGAAGTTTATTTTTCTTGGCAGGATTCTAGCTTGCTTCAAAATTAGCCTCTTTCCCAGGATACTGGTTTTCTTTTTTCTCCCTTCCAAAGAATACATCTTTTTTAACATTTAAATAAAACCTATAAATAGTCCTTGTACAGAATTATAGTCATTTCCCCATGATGTCAAGCTAGTTTGGAGCTCGGGAGGGCCCATAGAAAAGCATGTAGTACACTTTGACTCTAAGTTAAAAGATTCATGATGACTTAGTCTGATGTAAGCCTAGCAGAGTGTTTCTCAGAATGTGGTCCCTGTCCCAGCAGCATCACATCACCTGGAAACCTATAAACAATACAGATTTTCCCACTGTACACCAGGCCCACTGAATCAGAAATTCTGGGGGTGGGGCCCAGCAATCTGTGATTTAACTAACCCTGCAGGGATTCCGATGCACAATCAAGTCTGAGAACCACATGCCTAGGGGAAAACCAGATATGACTGGGAACAGATAGTAAATGAAATGTAAGGGTGTTTATATTTAATTCTTTAACATATGATTCTGAACCCGTGGGGTTCCCAACATATGGGCTGCAGACATCAAAGTAGGCTGTGGAGTTACTGTAAGGAGGCCACATATTCACGGGACTGAGACTGAATAAGCAATATAATGTGTAAGAATACTGAGAGTTTTCAAATAAATGTAGATGCTGCTGTAATTAATAAAGTGCAAATTTATTCTGGGCCTCAGTTTCATTATCTATAAAATAGAGAGGTTAGATTAGAATCCAGTCATTACAAACGGGTAAGAAGCATAAAATGGAGCAAAAATAGCCTCTTCAACAAATGGTGTTGGAAGAGCTGGACAGCTACATGCAAAAAAAAAAAAAAAAAAAAAAAAAAAAAAAAAAAAAAAAAAAAAAAAAAAAAAAAAAAAAAAAAAAAAAAAAAAAAAAAAAAAAAAAAAAAAAAAAAAAAAAAAAAAAAAAAAAAAAAAAAAAAAAAAAAAAAAGAAAAAAGAAAAAAAAGAAACTCAATCACCAACTTATACCATACACAAAAATAAATTCAAGGTGGATAAAAAACTTAAATATAACACCATAAAAGTCCTAGAGGGAAACATTGGCAGGAAAATCTCAGACATTCCAGGCAGCAACATCTTCACTGATGTGTCCCCTGAAGCAAGGAACATAAAGGAAAGAATAAACAAATGGGATTTCATCAAATTAAAAAGCTTCTGCATGGCTAAAGAAAACAGCATTAAAATGAAAAGAGAACCAACCATATGGGAAAACATATTTGCCAATAACACCTCGGACAAGGGTTTCATCTCCAAAATATATAAAGAACTCACATGACTCCACTCCAGGAAGACAAAAATCCAACTGAAAAATGGGCAAAAGACTTGAACAGACACTTCAAGGAGGACATACAAAGGGCCCAGAGACACATGCAAAGATGCTCAGCATCACTAGCCATCAGAGAGATGCAAATTAAAACTGCAGTGAGATACCACTTCACACTGGTCAGAATGGCCAACATAAACAAATCAACAAACAAGTGTTGGAGAGGGTATGGAGAAAAGGGAACCCTAGTGCACTGTTGGTGGGAATGCAGACTGGTGCAGCCACTGTGGAAAACAGTATGGAATTTCCTCAGAAAACTAAAAATGGAACTGCCTTTTGACCCAGCAATTCCACTGCTGGGATTATACCCTAAGAGCTCTGAAACACCAATCCAAAAGAACCTATGCACCCCAATGTTCATAGCAGCACAATTTACAATAGCCAAGTGCTGGAAGCAACCTAAATGCTCATCAGCAAATGAGTGGATCAAAAAATGATGGTACATTTACACAGTGGAGTTCCATGCAGCAGAGGGAAAGAAGGAGCTTATATCCTTTGCGACAGCGTGGATGGAACTGGAGAGCATTATGCTAAGTGAAATAAACCAGGTGGAGAGGGACAAATACTATATGATCTCACCTTTAATGGAACATAATCAACAACAAATAAAAGCAAATAAAATATAACCAGAGTCATTAAAATAAAGAACAATCTAACAATAGCCAGAGGGGAGGGGGGAGGGGACAGAGGGGAGAAGGGTTTTTAGGAACTACTATAAAGAACATATAGACAAAACCAAGGGGAAAGGTGAAAGCAAGGGAGGGAGGTGGGTTTGGCTGGGGTTGCGGGGAGGGGTGGGGAGAAAATACAACTGTAATTGAACAACAATAAAATAAATTTAAAAAATAAATAGAATGGCTGCACAAAAAAAATTTAAGAAGCCTCCAGTTCTGCAACTGAATTCTGCTACTGTGACCTACGCAGTAGACAAAACCTGGGGTGTGTGGGGAAAGAACCCAGTCATTAGATGATTCTGGAGAAACTTCTAGCTCTCAGTAAAATTAAGCAAAATAGGACATTTTCTATCAAAAACACATGATTTACAATGTACTTAACTCATGCCCATATTGTTTAATAGACTAACAAATAATAAAAACAGTTCTCACATTTGTACAGACATTTATGGCTCATTAAATAACAGGATCATTGACTTGATCCTGTTAACTCCCGTTTTACAGATGAGGACCTGAGGCTCAGAAAAGTTAAGAGGAATGATCCCAACCTGACTTAAAACACCAAGATCAAAATTGTTTTTTGGCCACTCTGCCTCTGAAGTAACAGAACGTGGGGACATTCCAGGTACTAGAAGAGTGGAATCCGGTGCTTACACTTTGGCAGGGCCTGCTCTTGCTGAAGCAGCCACATCTCCAGCCCATCGAGGAGATGAGGGTAGCTGCAATGAGTACCTGGGAGAGAAGAAAAAGGTGTTAAGAAGAGACTGGGTAATTTACATTTCTGGCTGCCACGTGTGGCTGTTGAAATAGAGTAGTTGGGCACCTCACATGGATTTGATTATCTTGTCTTTCCCAGAAGGTTTGGCTTTGAATGTCAGAACTCCATTTTGGATGATTAGTTTGGTATAACTCTATCGATGGCAATGTTCACACTCAGTATGCCTAGTCCAAAATTCAGCCACCCTTGACAGGTTTTCCTAGAGTCTTCCATCCCTTGGAGCTGATGTAGACTCAAGACCAGCCTGTTAGATCAAACTTTTTTGCAAGGAATCAAAACACTCCTCCCCCCGTCACCTCCCTGCTCCACCCCTGGGGGGCACTTTGGGAGTTCACACTAAGGGAACTCAGGACACTTACCATGAGGCCTCCTCCCCAGAGCCCAGAGCCCAGCATGGCATGCTTGCCAATGAGGCCCCTCAACAGGTAGGTCACATCCCAGTTAGGAAAGAGGAGCACCATGTTGGCCCCAGCAGCAAACAGGGCTGTAGTTCCAAGGCTCAGCCCCAGGATTCGGGAGCAGGTCCTTGAGCATGCCATCTTGCAGGGAAGGGACAGTGTCCTGAAACAATGGAAGGAAGATCATGGCAGCTCTGCTACTGGGAGCATGGGCCAGGGGAAACAGACTACAGATACTGTCACCTTCCAGGGTCAGATCAAGAACAGCCAAAGAATTTGCTTAAAAACTCTGCCTCTTATAAATATTCCCCAATGGATAGGATTTAATTGCTCCATTTTCTGCCAACTTCTTCTTCTCATCATATTTTGCTTGTGCCTCTATTACAGCCAGTAATTATTTCTACTTGGTACAGATAAACAAAATTTTAAGGGTGTCATCCTCTCTTTAAAAGATGTCATTTTAAAGATGCTGCTGTCACCACTTTCATTCAACATTGTACAGGAGGTCTTCTCCATTACAATAAGAAAGTGAAAAGAATCAAAACCACACAGATAAGAAAGGAAGAAGAACTGTCGTTATTCATGGGTACCATGATTATATTAGTAGAAAATCCTTGCCCTTGCTGGTGTGGCTCAGTGGATTGAGCACAGACCTGCAACCCAAAGGGTCAATGGTTTGATTCCCAGTTAGGGCACGCACCTTGGTTGCAGACCAGGTCCCCAGTAGGGGACATGAGAGGCAACCACACATTGATGTTTCTCTCCCTCTCTTTTTCCCTCCCTTCCCCTTTGTTGAAAAATAAAATAAATAAAGTCTAAAAAAAAAAAAAAGACTAAGGAATCTATCAAAAAGTAGGTTGCCAGCACTGACAGGTGAATTTAGCAAGGTCATAGAATAAAACATTACCATACAAAAATTTTATTGTATTTGTATATATAAGCAATGATAAATTGTCAAAATATTTTTAAAAATACCACTTACAATAGCATAAAATTAGAAAATACTTATGGATAAATTTAACAAAAATGTGCAAGACCTGTACACTAAAAATTATAAAACATTGCTAAGAAAAATTAAAGGAGCTATAAATAAATAGATACTATGGTCATGGGTCAAAAGTTTAATTATCAATAGCATGCCAATTCTTTCTAAACTGATACATAGATTCAGTGCACTCTCAGTCAAAATCCTAGCAGGTTTTTTTTTTAGAAGTTGACAAGTTGAATCTAAATTTATATAAAAGTTCAAAGAACCTAGCTTAGCCAAAACAATTTCAAAAAAAGAAAAACAGAGTTGGAGGACTCACACTATGTAATTTTAAGACATTACAAAGGTACAGAAATCGTGACAGTGAAGTAATGTATATAAAGATATAAGACCAGTGGAACAGACTAGAGAGTTCAGAAATATATCTACACACATATAATCAAATTTTTATTATTTTTTTAAAGATTTTATTTATTTTTAGACAGAGGGGAAGGGTGGGAGAAGGAGAGGGAGGGAAACACTAATGTGTGGTTGCCTATTGTATGCCCCCTACCAGGGATCTGGCCTGCAACCCAGTCATGTGCCCCGACTGGGAATCAAACCAGCAACACTTTGGTTTGCAGGCTAGCACTCAATCTACTGAGACACACCAATCAGGGCTGATTAACTTATTTTTTTAAAGATGGTGTTTCAGTGGGAAAAGGATAGTCTCGTCAACAAATGGTTCTGAAACAATGCATATGCAAAACAAAAAATATATATACCTTGACTATTACTGCCAACCATATTTAATAATTAAGTTGAATTGAGCCATAGATCTAAATTTAATAAAAATATCTAGAAGAAAACAAAAGAGCCCCAACTGGTGTGGCTCAGTGGATTGAGTGCCAGCTGGCCTGCAAGCCATGGGATCGCCGGTTCGATTCCCAGTTGGGGCATATGCCTGGGTTGCAGGCCAATTTCCCCAGTGTGGGGCATGCAAGAGGCAACCAAACATTGATGTTTCTCTCCCTTTCTTTAAAGAAAAAGAAGGGAAAAAAAGAGAGAAGTATTGGTGTTTTCAGTTTAGATAAATATTTATTAGATGAAACACAAAAAGTACAACCCCTAAAAATGACAAATTCAGCTCTTGAAAAAAATGTTTCTCTTCAAAAGATATAATAAAGGAAATGAAGAAGTAAACCACACTCTGGGAGAAAATACAATATATATTTTGTGAATATGAATACATACAAATCTGACAAAGGTCGTATATCTAGAATACATAATGAACTCTTAAAACTATAATAAGAAGAAAAGCAATGATTTAAAAATGGAGAAAAGATTTTAACAGATATTTTACTTCATCTGACAAAAAATATACATATGAATGACAACTAAAAACATGAAAAGACACCAAACATCATTAACATAGGGAAATACAAATTAAAACTAAAATAAGACCCTACTATATACCCACCGGAATTGTTATAGGTAAAAAGTTGAATTATACCAAGTGATGGTGAGGATGTAGAGCAACAGAAACTCTCCGAGACTTCTGGTGAGATGCAAATGGTACAGCCACTTGGAAAATGAACTTGGCAGTTTCTCATAAAGTTAAAGATTCACTTACCAAATAATCAAGTAATTCCACTTCTACCTATTTATCCAAGAGAAACGAGAACACCTGTCCACGGAGAGACTGGTACATGAATGTCCATAGCAGATTTATTCAAAATAACTAAAAATAAGAAATAGGAAAACATCTTAAGTGCCCACCAACAGATGAATGGATAAACAAATGTTTTATATATGTATAATTTCACATATATATTATTCAGCCATAAAAAGGAATAAGGTTTTGTTATGTGCTACAACATGGATGAAACTTGAAAAAACTATACTAAATGAAACAAGCCAGTCACTAAAGGACAAATATTAATGATTCCACATATGTACAAAAATATCCAGTACAGACAAACCCATAGAAATAGAAAGTAGGTTAGAGATTACCAGGGGATGTGGGGAGGGGCAAATGATTACAGAGTTTCTGTTTAGGGTAATAAAAAAATGTTTTGGAAATAGATAGTGGTGATGGTTACAAAGCATTGTGAATGTAATTAATGCCACTGAATTGTATACTTTAAAATGGTTAAAATAAATTTCATTACATATATTTTACCAGAATAAAAAAAAACAATTAAAATGAAAATACAAAAAATGGGGGGGGGAGGGAGAGAAATAACTCAAATGTTCATCAATGTAAATAAATAAATTGTGGCATATTCATGCAATTGAGTACTACTATGAGGCCATAAAGAACAAAAAAATTGATACATGCAACAACATGGATAAATCTCCAGAGTATTGTGCTAAGTGAAAGAAGCCAGAAACAGACTACTTACTGCATGATTTTGTTCCTGTGAAATTCTAGAAAAAGTAAAACTAGTGACAGAAAACAGATCCATGGTTGCCAAGGGTAGGGGATGGAAGAGGAAATTAATATAAGGGACATAAGGAAAATTTTTGAGGTGATTGAAATGTTGTAAATCTACATATACAAATATATGTATTGACAAAACTCATCAAACAACTCTGAAAATTGGTGAATTTTAGTATATTTTAACTATATATCAATGAAATTGATTAAAAATTAAAATGTCATGTCTATACATATTTACTTATAGCCATTATAATCTTTTATATTTTCACTGATATGTGAACTTCTTTTTAAAAAAAAAAACATGAGATAGAATAGGACTAGTAATAATAGTAGGGTGCACTCACATCAATGTGAATCTGAAGAAAGTCAGTACCATGACATCCTGTTGCCACTTTACAATTCAGTTACATGTCTGTCTGTTTCACCTGAAGGCTCTTGACACTCCCCTCTAACACATTGCTTTGGAAATAATTTTTTTTTAAAGTGTATGGATCAGTCTCTCTCTATTTCTCTTACACATATACATACATACGTAATCAATATTTCAGTGTTTAAAGAATTAAACATAATGTGTATAATATATTTGTACTTGTAAATTGTATGGGATAATTAAACAACACCCATGTACATACAATCAGTTTACAAGTAGGTTATTTTTCTTTTTCTGAATTTTTTCCTCCACACATTTTAGGAAGCTGTCTCAGCTCTGAGAGCGCCCAGTATGCTCTATACGCACATCAGTTCTCTTGGCAAGAACGTTGCCTTTAACTTGTTTGTTCGCAACAGTGCCGACCATGTGCCGGGCAACGCTGCAGACTCTTCTTCCTGCTTTGCCCCCCTGACATCTGTGGGGCATTGCTTCTCAAACAGTGCCCATCGCCTCGAGGTCTACGACATCACCTTTCAGTGGATCCGCATGTATGTGGCCAAAGGAGCAACTCCTGGTTTCTTAAAAGGCAAAGAGAACATAAGAGGTCTTTCCGGAAGGTACCCAGCCATGTACTATGAAAAATAGAGACACTTATTGAAGAAGATGCAAGAACATTGTACACAGGACAATGATGCCTCAGTTCCCTTCAAAGTGGGCACCTCAGGACCTCACACAGTTCTCCCAATTGCCATCAGCTGCCCCGTTGTATTTTCCTGAATCTCATCAATGGTCTGGAATCCCTTCCCTTTCAAAGGTGATTTTAGTTTTGGGGAAAGCCAGATCTGGGCTGTAGTGGGGCTGAGTCATCTGGGTGATTTGATGTGTTGCCAAAAAACTCTGCATGAGATGTGATGCATGAACGGGTGCATTATCATGATGAAGCTGCCAGTCACCAGTTGCCCAGAGCTTCAGCCTTCTGAATCATCAAAATAGTTTCCATGGAGGAATGTTCAAGCTCAACACAAAATTGGATGCAGATTCGTCGTTCTACTTGCTCAGTAATTGTGAATGCAATGGCCACACAGCACACATGTTCACTCAACGGCGTCTACCACCCCCACTGACTATTACAGTGAAGTTATCATTGCTCATGCACATGCATTCCAGTCCACTCTCCTTAGCTGCCAGGTCACATCAATGCCATGCAAACTGTTCTCATTATATTAATAATGGCTGGACTTTTTCCGGACAGACCTCATGTAGCAGGTGCCTCTTCTCTTTTCCTTAATGTTAGTCACTTTGATGAATTACTGAAAGATGGTTCTGGCTGGAAAACAGCCTAGCATTTTCTACGTGTCTAGATTGACGTTTATAGTAGAGAGACTGATGCCAAACATAGCACTGACTAGGGCTTTTGGTTGGAGGATGCTCCTGCCCTTCTCCCCCATTCCCCAGCACCCCCCACCTCCTAGTCCTTTGTGACTCTTGTTTCCTCTAATCTCCAGAGCCCAGGCCCACCTCCTGAGCTCCTCCCAACAGGGGACTTCCTGCCTCAATGGTATTTGCTTTTTAGTGTGATGAGTTGCCTTCACCATGTGCCCTCTCCACAGGGTATTCATGCCTCTGCTTTGTTTCTTACAGTGAATTCAATAATTTGTCCCTGATGAAAGAAAGTTCAGATTTCAGTGGAGAGGGACACATGCTAGGGCTGTTCAGGATAGGATAGGAAGGTACAGTGGCCCTTATCCCAGGGATACAAGGGGCCTAAGGGAAGGGTGAAGATCGGCGATTGGGAGGGAGACTGTGTCCTGTCTCCTGCCCTCTCCCCCAGCTGCGCGTCACAGGAGGCCTCTTTTCCTGACTTCAGCCCCCTAGTACTAGCTGCTTCCTACTCAGGTCTTCAGGGGGAGGAGCCTGCCTTGCTGTCAGGAGGCAGGGCACCTGCAGGAGAATAGTCCTCCCACAGTTTGGGATGCCAGTGTGTGTTGGGACAGCCTCCGTCTCCAGACTGTCTTGTGACTGAGTGCAGGGTTCTCAGTGTGTCCCTGTGTTGGAGTAAATTAACCAAATGGTGGGTGTTAACAAGCAATGACTTGAACTCACACACCATTCAGATGACTGATGTTTCATCAGGGATCCAAGTGGGGATTGGTGTGCGGCTGGACTTTCAAGAACACTCTCTAGATCACAGGCTAGGAGAAGATTTTGTTCAATAGTGCCTCCAGCCGCCTTCAAATCATTCCACCTTTGAGGCTTGTCTAGACGCAGATCACCCAAATAACCACCCCCTGACAATCTCTTCTGTGGAAAAGTTTCCTGTCAGGAAAATTTTGGAAGGGAAACTAAAAACTTTGGACGTGCAGAGGGAAAACTAAGAAGCTGAGGCTGGCCTTTGGATGAGAGGAATTCAAAGAATCTCGGCTGATCTAACACGGAAAGCACTTGCTGAGCCACCCCATCTGGGAAGACTGGGGCTTAGTTTGAATTTTACTTCCTCTCCTTGACTTTGTTTCCCTAGAAATTACAATAGTCTGAGAAATGCTTCCAAAAATGTGAGCCAGGAAATCAGCAAAGAGATTAGCTGATTTGCTATCTGAGAAGACAAGCAGGACCCTGAGGTAAAACCTTAAAACCAGGCTTTAGGAGAGGCCGTGTTCCAACCTTAGACCCTGGCTGGGTGAAAAAATCATCAGCTAGCAGTCTGGGCAACAATGTAAGTGATTAACCTAGTCATACGAAGGAAGGGGCTGAAAATTCTGTGTGTCTCTCTATCTCATTCATCATCTAGCCAGGCTTCTCTTTCACATCATCACGAACAAATATTTAAGTGACCACTTTCTGCCAGACCCTTCTCTTGAGGAACTTAAAGCCTGGCAAGGACACTGACAAGACAATAGGCAAGTGCTGAGCAGAGGTGTCCAACATACGGTGTAGTGGAGGCACAGAGGGGAACAAGCCCTGTGCTGCAGATGTGGGGTAGGACCTCCAGGAGGAAGTGCTGTCCAAGCTACTGCTTGACCAACAATGAGGCGTTAGACAGGCAAAGTTGGGAAGGGAAAAGTATTGGAGGTATGTGTAAAGGCCTGAGGTTGACAGAGAGCCCGAGGCAAAGAGAAGTTAAATGAATTGCCTGAAGTCACACAACAGCTCAGTGGCACAGCCAGGGCTCAACTGAGTGGCAGATTGTGCTCTGAGTTGCTGGGCCATACTGTTCCCTGGCCATTTACCTTCCTGGGCCCTCTCATCTCTGCTTACCTGCATCCAGTGGCAAGAATCAGGATGGAAGAGAAAGAAGCTGGAGAAGGGCTCTGTCTTCAGAGTGGGCCTGAACTCCTGCAAGCTCACACTGGGACTCCTGCAGCACCTGACCAAGAGGATCCTCATTTAGGACGCTTGAGGAGGGCCAGTGAGCCTCTCTATATATGTAGAGGTTACCCAGGCATGTGTGGGTGTGAGTGTGGGTGTGTGTGTGCCCCACACCAATGCCCACAGGCTGCCACTGAAGGATCTTTCCTCTTCCTGGAGATCTGTCTTGATGACCCACCCTTGGCTCATTTTCATGTGACCCTAAGAACGGAACCAGGAGGCATGGCCTCGTGAGCTAAAATGTCTTAATGAGTCAGAGGATGCACCCATGAGAAGTACCTTATCCTCGCTTCTTTCCCAAGCAGCAACACTGTTTCACACATCAGCTGCCCATATCTGTTCCATTCATTGCACAACTTAGGCTCTCTGGAAGAATAGCCGTGAGCAGAACTGCCACCGATTTTTCCCTTACCACCCTCCTTGCTTTGCTCCTAGCTAACTGGATGCTTGCATGGTGCCTTTACATTTATGTGGGGCCTTCTAACATTTTCGTTCAAGCTCCAGGCCACCACCATCTTGTAGCAGTCACACCAGACTGACGAGCATTTTGTGGTGCTCTCTGCATGGGAGATCTGTGACCATCCCTGCTTTTTTTTAGCATTTAAAAAGTAACTTTATTATGAAGGTAACCTTTAGGAAATAAGAAAACCTTCACCATAACATTTTTATACAACTATTTTCACATTTGCATGTTTCTTTTTAGACTTTGTTCATATGCATAGTCTATTTTACATAATTATAATCATAAGATATATCAGTTTTTTCACTAATTTTGAAATCATAAACACTTTCCTATGATTCTACAGCTTTTGTAGTAATCCTTGTAATGTCTACATAATATTGCTCAGGCAATAATTTATTTATCTTTTTTAAAAATCCTCACCTGAGGATATGTTTATTGATTTTAGAGAGAGGAAGGGAGAAATATCATATGAGAGAGAAATCAATCAGTTGCCTCCTGTACATGACCCAACTCCCCAGAACGGGGATTGAACCTGCAACCTAGGTATGTGCCCTGACCAGGAATCGAACCTGCAACCTTTTGGTGTATGGGATGACACTCTAACCAGCTGAGCCATCAGATCAGGGCTATTTATTCTTTTTATTAGACATTTAGATTGCTGCTGGGTTTTGTTTTCCTTCTACATTAGAGGCAATGCATATAGCTTTTATCCTATGTTTATTTCTCTGGGACAAATTCCCAAGAATGGGATTATAAATCAAGGGATAGACATTTTTATGATTCTCTTTTTAAAGTATACAACACAGTGATTAGGCATTTATATAATTTATGATGTAATTCCCCTGAAAATTCTAGTACCCACCATACATAGTTATTACAGGATTATTAACCATATTCCCTATGCTGTAGTTTACATCCTTATGACTATTTTGTAATTGCTAATTTGCACTTAATCCCTTCACCTTTTTCACCCAGTCTCCCAACCCCTCTTCCAAAACAGTCTGTTTCTGTTTTGTTTATTTTGTTTAGTTAGATTCCACACATGAGTAAAAATCATGTGGGATTTGTCCTCCGATTTGCAAACCACTTTGACGTGTCCCTATTGAAGGTCCAGTTCAAGCCTCCCCAGAGAAACCTTCCCTGATTTCTCCACTCAGAGTTGGGCACTCCTTTCTCTGTGCTCCCATTGCACTTAAAAAAAAGAAAAAAAAATCAGGGATTACATGCATACATACAGTAAAATGCACAAATCTAAATTATAAAACTTGATAAATATTTTTACATGTGCACCCAGGGCAACCACCACACAAATCAAGATATAAGACAACTCCAAGATCCCCAGAAGGTTCTGTTGTGTTCGTCTCCCCTCATTATCTCTATCCCCATCATTGACTTCCATTTGGCTTTTATCATCAATTAGCATTTGGCTGCTCTTGATTTTCAAATAAATATAATCCCATAGTGGGTACTTTTTTTTATGTCTGGCTTTCTTCACTCAATATTATATCTGAGAAATTCATTCATCACATAATTCATTCTTTTTTACTGCTGATATTGCCCACTCTATGGCTATATTACAATTTATTCTACTGTTGATGGACATTTTAGACTACTTTCAATTTTTGCCTATTATAAATAATGCTGCTAGGAATATTCTTACATGTTTTTTGGAGGACCTATCTATGCACTAATTTTTCTAGGGAATATGTCTAGGGGTGGAATTGCTGAGTCACTGGGTAGGTGAATACGTTTAATTTTGACACATGATATTGCCAAACATTTACCCAAAGTAGTCCTACTCATTTACATTCCCACCAGCAGTGTATGAGAGCTCCAGTTGCTTCACATTCTCACCAACATTTTTTATTATAGGCATTCAGGGGATGTTTAGTACTATCTCATTGTGGTTTTAATTTGCGTTTTCAAGATGACTAAGTGCCTCTTCATACACTTATCAGCCATTTGGAGATTCTTTCTTGAGAATTGCCTGAACAAGTAATTTGCCCAAGTTATTTAGTTTTTATTGGTTGTCTTTTCCTTTCTGGTTTATAGGAGTCTTTTAGAATCCCAAATATGAGAACTTTGTTCGATATATGTGTTATGAATGTTTTCTTCTGTCTGTGGTTTGCCTTTTCGTTCTTAACGATGTCTTTCGATGAAAGGAAGTTCTTGATTTGAAGTTCCAGTTAACAATCGTTTCCCTTATAGTCACTGCTTTCTGTGTCCTGTTTAAAAAAATCTTTGCCCACTTCCCACTGCATTTTGATTTACCTGTGCTATTTATGTGCTTCTTCCCCACAACTGTGAGATCCTGAGGGCAGAGACTATATCCTATTCTGCTCTGTACACTCAGAACCTAGCATGGAGCTTGGAATATGGTAGCAGTTCAGGAATCACTTGATTAATAAATTAATTCATGCACTACATTAAGTAACACACATAGTCTCTGTACACAGAGGTTTTACTTCTAATAATGAAAATAAACAATACTGAGAAAATCCTAGATGTGTAACTGACTACTACATTCTTTGAAACTGTATATGAGCTTTCTATGTGAAATTTTCATGTATGCAGATGTATGCTTGTCTGAAGCAAAAGCTGACAAACTATTTTAAGTTCATTAAATAGGATCCAGTGTTCATTTTCACTGTAAAAGGGAATCATTTAGAGCTTAAATGAATTCTTGTTTCTTCCCAGAGAATTTAATTTAGATAGAAGATACTAGGCTGGGCACTTACAAAGCTTTATGATATGAAGAAACATTTATACACCATATAAAACACATTTACAAACTATCTCATTAGATCCTTGCAACCAACCTAAAGCAAGTAAAATAAATGTTAGGCTAGCTTCATTATGCCTACAAAGAGATTATAGCCCAGAGGAATTTGACTTGCTCTGAGTAACAGTGAGTGTTGGAGACATGATCCTATGTTGTGTGACTCTACACGGTCCTGCATGTTCATGGTTGAGATATTTTTTCCCTGACCCCCATTCCAACTATCTTAAGTATTTCTTCTTGGAGGCCATACTGTGGTGCTTTGGCACCTGAGAGACCTGGATCTCAATTCCTGCTGCAAACACCTATTAGCTTTGTGAACTTGGGTAGTTCACTGAACCTCAGTAATACTCTGAGCCTCCTTTTCTCATTTATAAAATGCCTACCTCTCAGGTTTATTTTGAGAGTTAAATAAGGTACAAGATGTCTAGAGTGGGGTAGTCCTCTCCTTCTGTTCTTGAATCTCAGATTAGCAATGAGGGATTTTTATATAGTGTCTTCTAGAGCATCTTGTAGTTAGGTAATTAGAATGATCTTATGGCTGACTGCCAGATATCACTCAGATTTTTAGAAGGTACCTCTGTTCATAATCCAGTGGCTTATATAACAGCAGACACTTTTGAATGGCATTAAAATGGTGTTTGTGGAGCAAAGTGTCGGAATTTGGCTTTAATCCCTTAAAAGAGCCAAATCTAGTTGAGGCTGGTGATGACAGCTGTAGGTCTTCGTTCCTTATGGTAAATTTGTGACAATTAATTCAAAGATTAATCTTCCGAAGAAGACACTTTTAGAAACTATATACTTGCAATAAGCAGTTTTTTTAAGTAAGGCCAGCTCGAGGTTCAGTTCACTTCTCTCTAGCGAGCCCAGCATGGTAAAAGAGGCCTCGTCTCCGCCATGAAAGAATTAAAGCATTACCCTTTCGCAGATGTGTTAGTAATCTTGCAATTTGGCTCTACTGGGGACACAGCTCCTAGTTATCACTTTGTTGGTGATATTTCTAGGGAGAAGCTAGTGCGAGTCTAAGGCACAAATTAAGAATGCTCTATGTGGGAAAATAATTTGCCTAATGCCATAAAAGCCTTCCCAAAGCTGAAAGGCTTGGGAGAACAGGATAGGCAGATGTTCCGTTCAGGGGTTAACTGTGAGGTCTGGATGTGGGATTTGAGCAAGGAATAGAGGAAGTTGAGAAAATGGAATTCATTGGCAGGAGGAAAAGGGAAAAGATGATGACAATCAGGCCAATCTTCCCCAAACAGGAGTGACAAACTAATCAGCTTCCCTGTGGGTGGGATCCGACCTCAACTGACACAGCTGACTAAACAAGAAAGCACATCCCCTTAACTGGAGAAAAAAGAAAAAAGGAAGATAGGAGATGTTGAAAGATCTGCCATTTATACCAGTTCATTAAAGAGGAAGTTTTTTTCTTTTTTCATTAGTATAAAAATATGACAAACTTCAACCCACTCAAATTAGGCTTCTGTCTCCAACACCACACTGAAAATGTTCTTGGTCTCCAATGGTTTCTTGCATCTCATAGAGACTGGACTGCCCCTTTCACTTGACTCCCAGGCAGAAGTAGACAGTTGGCTGCTAGATATTTTTTTTTTTTTTGACTTACTGATTTTTGAGAGAAGGGAGAGAGAAACATAGATTTGTTGTCCCATTTACTTATGTATTCATTGGCTGATTCTTTTTTTTTTTTTTTCTGGTTCTGATTTTTAAAAATACTTTATTTTTAGAGGGGAACGGAGAGAGGGAGAGAAATCGGTGTGAAAGAGAAATGTCAGTTGCCTAAGTGCCCTGTCAGGGACCGAACCTGCAACCCAGGCACGTGCCCTGACCCAGGATCAAAACCTGCAACCTTTCACTTTGTAGGATGACACACAGTGGAGCCACCCGTCAGGGCTCACTGGTTGATTCTTGTGTGTGCCTTGACCAGGGATCTAATCCTGCAACCTCAGTGTGTGGGGAAAACGTTCTAACCAACTAAACTACCCAGGCGAGGGCCTAGATCCTTCTTAAACATTCTGGCTCCTGGCTCTTTGACACCTGACTGTAGTTTCTCCTACCTCATTGGTTGCACCTTCTTGACTGGGCCTCTTTATGTTAGCGATCTCCAGGCCTAGTTCTGGGCCCTTTTTTGTTGTTGCTGTTGTTTTAATTTATTGATTTTAGAGAGAAAAGGCAGGGGAAAGAGATGAGAGAAAAACATTGATTTGTTGTTCCACTCATTCATGCATTCATTGGTTGCTTCTTGTATGTGCTCTGACTGGGGATTAAACCTGCAACCTTGGCACATCAGATTGATGCTCTAACCAACTGTGCTACCTGGCCAGGACCTGGACCTTCTTTTTCTCCCTAGGTGACCTTATTGTTTCTAATGGTACTAAAATGCATCTATAACACTGACAATTTCTCAAATTGCTAACTCCAGTCTACATCTCCTTTAGATTCAGACTCACATACCCAACTTCCCACACTATACCTGAACTTGGAAGTATCACAACACAGCCAAAATGCTTTCTACCCACCAACCCTGCCTGCTCTACCAGTCTTCCTGCCTCAGTAATGATACCACTACTTATTCACCTGCTAGAAAACTTGTCATTCTTGGTTTCTCTTTCCTTCCTTCCTTCACATCTAATCCAACAGTCTAATTCTACCTTCAAAAGGCACCTCTAGTTTACATACTACTTCCCAGTTCCATATCCACTGGTCAGGGCAAGCTGTTCTGTACCTTGATCATTGCAATAGAATCCTGCTCTCTTCCAATCTACTCTCCGTATAAGTGGCTTCTCATTGCACTTGAGACACCAAGCCCCTTACCAGGGCCTAAGGGGCCTTCTATAATCTGGCTTTTACTCATTTTATGCCATTCCCTTAGCTCACTGCATGTGACAGGCATGCTGGCCTTCTCTAAACACTCAAAAATGTTCCTGCTCCACAGCCTAAGCATTTGTGTTTGGAAGTTTTCCTCCTACTCTTAACCATGGCCTTCCTTTCATCCTTCAAGCCTCCACCTAAATATTATTCCCTAACATCTTATTTAAAACCAAATTCTCTACCGGATCCTTTTCTAGTTTTTTGTTTTTCACAGTATTGGAATCTTATCTGCATTTTTTCATTTGCTAATTTTATTTCTAACTAAAAAGAAAGTTCCCAGAGGGCAAGGGCTGCCTGTTTTGCTCATCACCTCTCGATCATTCGGCACATAGTGAGGCTGGTTAAGACTAAGGATAGGTATTCTCTTGCTGGAGGAATGGAAAGGGTGCCCTCTCAGCTCAATTTAGGTAGGATGCCACCCCATGACCAGTCCACATGGCCAGGAGGCAGGTCTTGAAAGAAGATGGCAAGCCCTGCGAGGGCATGCTGCTGAAGCGTGGCGATGAGGAAGTTCCACTAGAGGAAGAGCAGCAGCACAAACTGGTCCCGGGGCGGGGGGGGGGGGGGGGGGGGGGGGGGGGGGCAGGCTGTGAGCTAGACACCAATCCCAACTTCTACACAATTTAATCCTACCTCCTGGCTTTTCTCCCACTACTTTAATAATTACTTTTTTTTCCTACACTTGCTTGAGCCAAGTCCTTATTGCTGATTTGAAAAACTAGACGCCGAGTTGTCCAAACATAGAATCTTACTTTCCTAACAAGGCTAGCAAACCCAATGATTTCATGACAACACAAACAACATTTATAGAGAGCACTTACCATAAATGTCCAATGTACTCTAAGAGCAGAAAAGAAGCTAGCAGACATTACCCTTGACAAAGGGACTGTGAGCTAACTTATGCCAATGCTACTGTCTTAAGCATGAGAATATGAGGTAAGCTTTTGAAACCTGATTTGTATTAATAAAATATCCAGACTTGTCTCACAAAACAAAAATACAAAAAGCTAATACTGAAAAGTTTTTATTTTATTTCCAAGATCAAATATTACAACAGGAAATTTACATGTATTTATAAAAAATGCAGCAGTTGAATTTATAGATCAGAGGTTTCCTTGAGTTTGGTCCCTCTCTCAGCACAGTGAGCTGATGTCTTCAAAAGATTTATCATCCCATTCCCCTCCTTCCCCCACCCCATTTGTCCCACCCCACTCTCCAGGTCAAGTTGCAGTATCGATATAAAGCAACTGGTTACAACACAGCAAGGATATTCACAATTTGGTACAGCCAAAACCAGAGGATCACCAACCGAGAGAAAGATCCTTATTTTAGAAATTTACCTATAGACTATGTGTATCTATAGATATATCACACCCAGTTATCTAAGATTTCCCTGGTTTTAGAGCAAGTGGACGTTCCATTGAGTCTTAGCCAGCAGCTACAGCTCTGCATCATCTAATTGCATGTTTTCCTCCTCCTACAAGTTTAGATTTTCTACAGCCTCCTCCCTGTGTCTTCGAATTTAAGGCTTTCCCTAGCACCTTTATTATCATTTACTTAGATATACAGGAGGGTCGCTAGTGTGTCTTGAACAAAAAAATCTAGTGAATGATCCAGCCTCTTACTCATTGGTCCCAAAGCCTTCTTCCCATTTTTAAGAGCTGCAGAAAACAAAGGGTATCTCCTAGCAGCATGGGATCAAAAGCCCAGAAAACTGAGAACTACATATGTATTTTAGGGAGCACTTGCCAGAAACACTACAATAGGAGCACTGTCTCTGCCCATTAACTTCTTGGATTCAATTAACAAAATTATGCTACAGATTAAATTTAGAGCCGTCCTGCATTCAGAATGCAAATCTCACTAAGACCACCACTCTGTCCAGAATGAGTTGAGTACACAAACGTCCCAGGGAATCTCTAAATACTGTTAGGAACTGCTTGAGAAACACTTTAAAGCAAATACCCCAGGTTGACTTCACTCAAGTCCCCAACCCACCCCCATCCCTATCCCCAAATAAATTTCATTCCTTGATTAACCTTTCTCAGTAAGATGGGAAGTGAGGTTTGAAAAATGTTTAAAAAACACAACTAGTGAAGTCATGCCAGAATCGGACACCCCAGATGATTTAAAATGCATTGTTCAAACTGAACTCATACAAAGCATGCACAGAGCCTACAAACACTCCTGAGTTTCCATGGAACAGTCAATACCTACTCAAAAACAGACTTGTTTCTTAAAGGGTTAAAAAAAAAAAAAGACACCAGATGCTTAAAAATTGTTAACAATCAATCAAAAGGAAAACCATCCTAAAATTCTTACAGGAGTGAATAAAATTTTGTCTACCAGATTCATGCCAAAGCTTGGATGGAAACTCCTCAAAGTCTAAGAATCATGTTAGCATAAACTGGTGCTCATCTCTCTAAACCTAAGACTAGCGGGTCATCGCACAGACTTACTGCTTCCCAGCAGGATTTTAAATTGCCTCTCCCAACCGAAGGGACAAACCCAGGAAAGCAACAAGGCTCAAGTCCCAAAATGGGTAAATAAATGGCCCCTACTATAAGGTTACTACTCATTAACTAAAAAGCGGAGGTCACACACTACTTTCATTCTAATCAGTAGGTAAAATGAGATATTCTGGTGGCAGTGGTTACTCCATGTGAGGTTTAACTTACAAGGAAATAAATTATCAAAGTTGTAAAAGCATGTAATTAGTGTCAAAAACCTATTTATGTTTTAAATCACACCATTTAATTTATTGATAGTTTCCATTATTAAGAACACAGAAGCTTTGAGAAAACATACTATAAAACGATTTTGTTAAACAGCAACATATCCAACCAAGCACCAACATTTCAATGTCATTAACTTGAAATAGATCCTGGTGACATGTACTCTAAAGCCAGCATCTGTGACAGGAAAAAAAAGCAGAATGGCAGGGAATGGTTCCAGATCAAGAATCTCTCCCTTATCAGTTAAGATACCCATACTGAATCTATTTTAATAAAGAAAACAAAAAAGATTTTAAGGAAGGGATAATTCAATTTCAGGTCAGAATTTATCTAATGATTTGAAATGTTTCCCATTTTATTTACCACCTCTAATAAATGAATGATTCATGATAGCTCAGTTAGATTAACTACTTTTAATGAAGATAAAATTTTTATGCTCACTTCAGCTTAGCTTGACTATTATTTGAAAACCCAAGTGACCATATAAGGGATATAAAAATCTTAGGACATTTTGATCTCTGCAGAGGAAATACCGTTAAGCAAACAACAAAACCTTGCTGTCTGCTGCAAAAGAATTAAATACAGGCAACTTTCCATATTACTACATTAATATATGACTGTTCTTAGGCAAAATACTACCATTAGTATTTGCATCTCTAATCCTGCAAGTAAATATGGTTATCTTTTAAAAATATTTTACAGAAATGCTAAACTGTTTGATTAATGTAGTTTATATTGGATTACCCAACTCTACTTTCAGATCATATGGCAAAGAAAGGCCTGTACCAAAAACCAGGTATATGAAAATGACTGAGGTCCTCAGCAATACAAGATCATTCTATAGGCCAAAAACGGGATAGGGGTAGCGTGGAGCTAGCCATTCTATATTTGGAATAAAAGAACTCTTAAGTAGAGACAAAATGAGCTATAAAAATTATGTTTGCCTCAAATTCTTCCTTTGTATATTCACTTATTAAAAATTTTTAAATGTTACATATTAAAACTTAGAAATGAATTTCTTAAACATAGCCAATTTCATTAAAATTATGACTCATTTTCAAAGAATAGATAAAAGATTTTCTAATTAAGGGTCCCGTATCATTATTTCCAGTAACTGGAACCACAAGTTCACCTCAATGGGAAAACTACCACGGTCATCATCTCTCTGTGAAAAATGCTCTTTGATTCTAAGCTGCCTCTCTAGCAGGACTGACACACAGGTGAGTCAAAGACCAAAATAAACATCACTAAAAATACCAAAGTTCTCATAACAGGAGAAATCAACATATTGGCTTGGTATTCTCTGCTGGTTATCTGCAGTATGAAAGAACATTCTTGCCACTATTCTAAAATGTGTACAGTGTAATTAAGTTTTATGGCAAGACAATAACTGAAGTGCTAAGCAAGGCAAATCAATGAAGTTGAATATTCATAGTACACAGCTGTCTTTAAGTAGCCTTTTCATCAAGGCTTATAGTTTTGGAAAATTGCCATGTTCATCAGAGGGGTGATTCTTCCACTCCTATTTACTTTTACAACATTACTTACTCACCAGCCTGCATCCTATGACTTACTATTAACCAATTAAATGAAAGAGGCTGAGAAAGAGAGATTGACGTAATGGAGATACACTCTATGGGATAAGAAGTATTTTTAAAAGTCAGCTTAACTGGATCTAAAAAAGTTGTTTCTCCCAAAAGTAAGTAAATTTTACAACTCACACAAATTGATTTCCTAACAATTGCTCAGTACAGTGCTTTGTTTAAGCACACAGGTAAAATAAAATTTAACTCTGGTGTCAGTGAAATATTTGGTTCTCCTTAATTACATTTTATTCATACTCAACAATGATTAGGAATACTGCATTAAGTTTTTTAAATTAATAAATTGTGTTTAAAAGATCTATAAATATTATCCTTTCTTTCTTGGAGACTTCAGTCAAGTGAGGTTAGTTATTGGGCAAATGAAACCTGGACAGGGAAAAAGCAAAGGAACTGATCAGGAAGCATACTTTTAATTAGTTTAGGGATAATACATAATAAAGAAGAGAGATTAGAAACATCAAATTTTGGAGTGGAATGGGCCTCAGAGATAATTTAATTCAGCAGTCTACAATTTGTGGGCTCTACACAGGGTCTGCAATTCCATATGTACATTTACATTTTCTCCATCTATAAAATTAACGATAGTAATTCGTATTTCACAGTTCCCCACCCCTGCCAAATTTTAAAATCACAAGTCCTTTTACTTGAACAGACAGAACTCTTGATCTAGTGCAGTTCACTGTTAACTACTAGCAGAGCTGTTACCCAAGTGTGCTTATACCTACAGACAGTGCCCCTTCTGCATATCATATATAATATACATTTAATTTGTACTTGGGTAGAGAAATTAAATATTTCCTTCACTTTTCAGTTGCTAGTGGCTCCCTCTAGTATTTTCCTAAGTGTCCAATGAGATCTCCGCTAGCTAAAATCTTTAGTCCTGGGATCAGTAATCCTTTCCTATCTGGGTATTGGGTATGCCTTACTGATAAATGTAATGCCCCAAGAAGTTACAAAAGTTGAACTAAAGAATACAGGTGAGTCAAAAGAAAATTTGAGCTACAGTATTTGCCACTTTTCAGCTTCATATTTTTGTGAAGAATGTCCTAACTGAACAAGCATACACTAGTCTTTTTCCTTCCTACATGTCTGTTGCAATTACAGTTGAGCCCCAGAACGGTTAAGCATTTTTTACCTGTTCTCCCATTACCTCATGTGTAGTGTCTCTCTCCCACTGGATAAAACAGGAAGGATCTAGACGTTAGATTTTTGATTAAGGACTCAATAAATAACTGATTTATACAGTCAAGGAAGGAAAATTTTATACAATATTTAAAAACATATACATTAAAAGGGTTCAATAATTTGGTATGAGTGGGATACAGAAAAGATAACTATCTTTTCTGTTAAGTGTTTTAAAAAAAGATATCATTTTTATTCTTCCTACTTATTCTTGGCAAATAATGCCACGTAGTTATTTTCCTTTCACATTTCTATCAGTCCATCATTTCAAGAAAAGAATAATTAGCCCCTCAAAATAATGTTGTAAATAAGAATCTACAGGCATAGCATATATCCCACAAGCTTTAGGGAAACATAACCAAATGATACTTTACAGAGCCAAACAACAGGAAGACAACCTTTTGGGCTGGTCTCCCTACTGTAGGAGACAACAGCATGTGAGTGAAAAGAACATGGACTCTCAAAATGCCAATTCTGATTCTGCCACTTACTGGCTGTGACATCCTGAACAAGTTCTCTGAATTTCCATTCTTTCTTATATAAAATGGGGAAAATATGAGTTTTGTAGAGTTCTAAGAAAGATTAAAGGAGAAAATCCATATCAGGTACCTAGCAGATGCTAGCTATTCAAAATCAGTTCCCTGTTCTTCCCTCATTAGCCTTTTTTCTCTTTTCTGGTTCCTTCCTAAATCAATTTCAACAGAGGTTTCCTGTCACTACTAGTGACATTTTCTCCACTAGTTTTCATTTTATCTCCCTGTATTTGTGTTGTCATTTACTCTCAAAATCTATCTTGTTCTTTTCCTCCCTTTTATAATCTTTCAAGCTGCTTCCATACCTACAAGGAATGACTGTTTTAAACTACTTTTTCATTATCTTACTAACCTCATTTAATCTATTCAATAAAACTTCTCTTCCAAGAGCAAAGCAATTTGCAGAGGAAATAAGACAAACAAGAGGAAGTATACTCCCTAAATGAATTAAATTCTTGAGTAAAGCAATATTCCTTATTTGCTCTTCCCATGTACAATCTATAATCCTTCCTTCCCATAGGCCTCTGTATCAAACCCAGGATAATTACACTCCTGCCTCAAAATAAAATCCTCTACATCTTCTTGTATTCTAAACACCCCAGCTGTATCAAAGTTGAGTCAGTATCTCATGCTTCATCTCTTTAATATGTTTACTTAATCACTTAATATATATACTTGGTCATCTCATAGCTGAAAAAGTCACTTTGGTTTCTCATAAAAGGATATGCCAGGGCTGAGCTTATCCAAAAGAACTATATCCTATCGTTAATGAACATGTTGTCTCAGGTTCTCTAGACACATCTTATAGAGACACTAATAAGTAAAAGAATAAAAGTGTCCTATTAAGAAAGTTCCAGACTTCACATTTTTGACAGATTTGGGCTTTAGCTGTGACTTGACTTTGCTGAGTAGAGATGGGTGCCATCACAGCACCAAAACTAGGCATAGCCTCACTTCTTACCCTGTACCTCCCTGAATTTTAGATTCTGACCTTGTTTACTACATTTTTTTTTACCCTCTAATGCATCTTTGACAGTATACAGCTCGATTCCTTAGATACTAAGTCTATTACCCAAGTTCAGAGATACAACTGAGGAATTAACATGAAAACCGTATTTCCTCAATAATTCAGAAGCTGCTAGTTAGCCTGAAGAGCCTATATTATTCAATCACCAATCTAAAGAGAGAACTTTGACTCAAGATATAAATGAAATTGTAATTATATAAATATATTTATAAATATTTATACAATTATATACTTATACATAAGCACTTACACAGACTTAGAAAAAATGTAAGAACGTTAATCCAAAAGGACTCACTGAAGAATAAACAGAATTTTCCATGATTTCCTTGAGGAGAAATATTACTCATTCTTTAGGGAGAGTCCCTCAAGATTCAACCATTAGAAACCATATTCTTTAACTGAGTACTAGCGACACATAAGCATCTTTTTAAAAACTCCCTTAGTTACCAATTGAGTGACCTTAAAAATAAATGGGAACCTTAGGTTCTCTGAGCAATAGCAATTTATGTTCCTCAAGTAGATGAATCAATCTAAATCCCCAATTGATGAAATAGGTCAATCTTTTATTACCGTTTTACAGCAAATTAAAGTCCTGATTTTGCCACCAGAATCACCACTACCCCTTCAGAGGACTCTACTCAAAGCTCAAAATAAGAACTGAGCATACAGTGAAGCTGGTAAGTCAAACAGTGTCATGTAGATTCAAGATGGCATCTTCCAAACAACACTGAAAAGAGCTTCCACTGACTACAATTTGAAAAAAACCCATACCTTAAGGCTACTGGCAATCTTCCCCACCTCCCTTACTAAATGTTGTCTTATGAGTTGAATTTAAAGGTCTTCACCCTAGACAGGCTTTCAGTTTTGATACCTTTTGCAAGAAAAAGCATGAGGAATTAAGTTCATTTAGTCACCAGAGCCTTTTAGAGACTGTTCCAACCAGGGGTAAAAACAAACCATTACTTCTAACCAAAGGAACATGGTTAGCTCCTCTCAGCTGCATACTTTTCTTCAATCCCCCAACCCCCAGGACATACGTAAGTATGCCTAAAGCACATAGGACAATCCATAACCATAGTGGTTCCAACTACAAGCCATTGTATTACATGATTATTGAATAGCTGCCTTCTTTTAGATCACTTGGGGACCCAAACAATGGAAGGGCCAAAGGAACTAATATGCTGTACTGGCAAAAACAGCAAGCACCTTCCTATCCCAGTTACCACAATATGCTCACTAAAAGTCCATTCTGGGACTAGCAGGATCAATACAGTTTATAGAGTAATAACGAAGAAAGCTGTCTCAGGCTAGGATATTAAAAGCCATCCCATGCTACTCACCCAACATTTAACACTCATTCTGCCAATAACACATCTCATAGAAATAATTCTAGCTGGGAGGATGGGAATCTTTAAAAAAAATTTTAAATACGATGAATAATAATTATAAGGGATGCTTTTTCCATGTAAACAAAAGCCTGGTATTTTGTTACATGATATTTCTTACAAGGACAATAAAACAAAACAAAACAAAACACGTGTTAAAGAATTTTTTCCCCCTACTAAAAATGGGGCTTACAAAAAACAGAGGTTGTTCTTATTCTGAATCTAGCCTTTCCTTTACCAAAGCAGTCTGAGGACTAACATTATCATTTGATCCCCTAAAAGTGCCGTGCAAGAGACCACTTATTGGAACACGTATTTCCTGCTGCCAGTACTGGGAGGTCTTATCCTTACATTTCCATTTGGTCACCAGATTATGTAAGAAAGAAAGAAAAACAAACAAACAAACAAACAAACAAAAATAGGAAAAAAACAAAAATGGGAAAGGAGAGAAATAAAGGTGGTAGAGGGTGAAAGAGACTGATTATAGGAGAGAGCCAGGAATAAAAGAGAAGGCAGGTGACTTGCTTGCCCAACTTTGGCTCTATGGTCCTATGAGCCAAAACGCATACTCAGTGACTTGGTATCTCACAGGAAAAGGGAAAAAAGGGGTAAGCTGAGAGAGGTCAGGCCATGATGTTAATTTCTTTCCTGTACAAAAACAGTCTCTTGAGGACAAAGGCCTGCCTCTTGTAATGTAATGTCATAGTCCAGATGAGAGAGTTTCCTTCGAGGGAAGTTGGTGAGAAGTTCGAAACGTTCATTTGGATATCCTTTAGACTGGACATGCTTCACCAAAGCCTATGAAAAACAAAAAAGTCAAGGCTGTTAGATGGAAACAGAAAGAGCATATTAAAGAATTATGTATATAATACTCATTTTAATCATATTAGATAAGATAATGAAGTTACTCTTTCAGATAACCAAAGCTTAACCCTTTTGGAAGGGCTAACATAACCCTTGGGATGAACAGATAATAAATAAACCTGCATCCAATATTTAGGGCCATTATGTGTCACTGAAATATACCGGGTAATTATTGTTTCCTCAATAAACAAACCCACTATCTATTTATAAAATTATTGTCCTCGGTTTGAAACATCTGATCCGTTTTCCCTCTCTTCATTCTACCTATAGCCAATTTTGCCACCTGTGCACTAAATCCCTTCTTGCCTTCTCAGAAACCATGTTACTACAGAACGTCTCTGCTTTTACAGGTATCTTCAACATCGCCCTCTCTACAGGCGCTTCCCATCAGACTAAGACATGCTCAGTCTCTCCTTCGATCATTTTTCTCCCTCTGATTACTTCTCACCCACTTCTAGTTTCACAACCAAACTTCTCAAAAAAGTGGTCTATATTTGCTCCATCCATTGTCTGATCTCACATTCCCCTCCAAATACTAGACCTGGGAGATAGTTTGGGTGTCAGTACCAGCAGCCAGATCTCACTTCAAAAATCAGACTATCTCTAGCCAGAGAAAATGGCCATGTATAAACACCTGACCCAAGGGGAATTCATTTATAGGCTAAACTAAGTTAGACTCATTCTCTTTTCCAGGAGTTGAAAAAGACAAAGGAAAGGCCCATCAGTTGTAGACTTTAGAGGGAAAGGTCCTCAGCATCACTATGATGATGGACAAACAAAAGCCACCAGCATACAGAAAGAAAAGTGGTGTGAAGCAGAGAATTACAAGAGGGAAACCAAATAAGCCCCATGACAGAAAAACACAGATTTTTCTTGGTTCGTAACCATTTTGCAGTTCCAGTTACCAGGAAAGTCAGAAGCCCCACTGTAGCCTTCACTCCCCATTTCCGGGTAAGCATTTCAGTTGTTAAATGAAATGCAGTCATGAAATAAAAAAGCCCTGATTGGAGCAGACCCTATATGACTTGACTAAGATAATTCAGGAAGGAAATATATTAATTAAAATTAAGATTAACCTCAGTTAACTTTCCAGTTAAAGGCCAGATGAATGCCTAATACTTATTTCAATGAATCAAGCCAATTATACCAATTAATTAATTTCGCTTCTTCAGGCAAGGGTTTCCAATGATATACTTACTAGCAATTTAGCTTGCTCTGGAAGAGTGATCTGTTCCCTTTTTCCATCTGGATACCGCAACATCAGCTGTGCTTTTGGTCCTAGGGTAAAAAAACAAAACAAAACACACAAAGAAACAAACAAAAAAAGAGGCTTAAAAGACTAATTTAAACAAATAAATACATCCCTTCAGTAATATTCAAGTTTCAAGTAAAGTAAGTGTAGAGCATAACTCACCATTTATATCTGTGCCTTCTATAATTCCATCTGATTTTTCAGGTGACATCTCCAATATTTCTGAATCCATGGCTGGCAATCCTTGGTGATTTGTGGTTGTTCCAGGCTCAGTTCTGGCTGGGGGCTCAGTCAGCAGCCTTCTGTTCTCCTCTTTTCTATGCCCCAAATCTTTGTGGGGAGACTTTCTGGACTTAGCAAGATTCTCTATTTCCTCCTCTTCATCAGAGCCACAAACAGATATGAATTCCTCACTGCCAGAAAAAAGTTCAGATTCAGATTCTTCATCTGAGCGGCTATCCTGTTTTGCCTGTGATGAATCAAAATGTGTCTCTTGCAAGGAGGCTCTGATGGCAGCTTCTAGCTGGCTGTCTTCGCTTGCATCTATAAGGCTCTCCTGCAAGATGCAGTCATAAAACATGGTTAAAAAGAAAATAGTTAAACCAAAAAATAGACAGCCAAGTCAAACAGGGCATAAGAAATATGATAGTCAGCTTGCTAGTATTATTTTCTACTAAATGTATCTCCTCTACTAAATTTTCAGCTAGTTGAGGGCAATGACTTTGTTTTACACAAATTGGAATGGATAGTTTAAAAACAAAAATAAAAACTGTCATACCACCTAGCATAATGATGTTGCAAGCATAGGGGAGTTTTCTGCATCAAAATGAGTAAAATTAAGAAAACAGTTTATTGCCTACCCAGAAAAAGATAAGAATTAAGGTTTTATTTTAATTTTTTAAGATTTTATTTATTTTAGAGAGGGGAAGGGAGGGAGAAAGAGAGGGAGAGAAACATTGACGTGTAAGAGATACATCGATAGATCGGTTGTCCTCTTGCATGCCCCAAACTAGGGACCTGGCCCGCAACCCAGGCATGTGCCCTGACTGGGAATTGAACCAGCGACCTTTGGATTCACAGGCCAGCACTCCATCCACTGAGCCACATCAGCTAGGGCTAAGGTTTTAAATATAAAGCTAAAACATTAGCCTTTAAAATGACTATACAAAGAGGCATGTTTACCTTGCTCACTGTTATATTCTTCAATTAGCATTGTTTGACACATAGATCAATAAGTAACTCGAGAAAGGCAAATTTAATAGTTTTCCTTTTGATAAAGTTCTTTTTAAAAAAAATATTTATTTTTAGATAGAGGGGAAGGGAGAGAAACATCAATGTGTGGTTGCTTCTTGTGTGCCCCCTATTGGGGACCTGGCCTGCAACCCAGGCATGTGCCCTGACTGGAAATCGAAGCAGCAACCCTTCGGTTCACAGGCTAGCACTCAGTCCACTGAGCCACACCAGCCAGGGCCCTTTTGATGAAGTTCTAATGTCACAGATTTCACTAGACTTATTCAGTCACATTATATGGGTTGTTTGCAAAAGCATTCTTGAGAACGAAGAACAAAACTGAAGGTGTCACATGCCCTAATTTCAAACTGTTTTACAAAGCTATAGTAATTAAATGGTATGTACTGGCATAAAAACAGACACATAGAACAATGGAACAGAACTGAGACCCCAGAAATAAACCCATGCTTATAGAATCAATTAAACTATCATAAAGGAGGTAAGAATATACTAGTGGAGAAAAGACAGCCTCTTCCATAAACGGTGTTGGGAAAACTCGATGTCCACGTGCAGGAAAACTGGACTACTTCCTTGCACCATGTACAAGAATAAACTCAAAATGGACTAAAAACTTAAACGTAGGACCTGATACATCTAATAAGGGGTAATATCCAAACTATATAAAGAACTCACATACAACTCAACATCAAAACCACAAATAATCCAATTAAAAAATGAGCAGAAGACCTGAATAGGCAGACATACCTCCAAAGAAGACACACAGATAGCCAACAAACACAAAAAGATGTTCAGCATCACTAATCATCAGGGAAATGCAATCAAAACCACAAAGAGATACCCACTCACACATGTCAGAATGGCTTCATCAAAAAGACAATAAAGAACAAGTGTTGGGAAGGATGTGGAGAAAAGGGAACCTTGGTGCCCTGTTGGTAGGATTATGAACTAGTGCAACTACTGTGAAAAACAGTCTGGCAGTTTGTCCAAATAATTAAAAATAGTACTACTACATGATCCAGCAATTCAACTTCTGCATATTTACCCCCCCAAAACAACAACAACAACAACAACAAAGAAAAACACTAACTTGAAAAGATATATGCACCCTATATTCACAATAGCATTGTTTATAATAGCCAAGATATGGAAGCAACCTATGTGTCCACCAATAGATGAATGGATAGGATAAAGAAAATGTGGTGCATACATACAATGGAATACTTACTCAGCCATAACAAAGAATAAAATCTTAGTTTTTTGTGACATGGATCTAGAAAGTATTATGCTAAGTGAAGTAAGTCAGTGTAAGACAAATAGCATATGATTTCACTTATATGTGGAATCCTAAACAAACAAACAAACAAACAAAAAACACAACCCCTAAGCAGAAACAAACTCACACATACAAAGAACAAACTGACAGCTGCCAGAGGGGAACTGGGTAACAAACTTTCACTTATAAAATAAGTCATAGGTATGTGACATATAGCATATGGAATATAATCAGTAATACTGTAACAACTGTATATGGTGACAGTTACTAGACTTACTGTGATGATCACTTCATAAGGTATATAAATGTTAAATTAGTATACTGTAAAGCTGAAACTAATGACATATATCAACTATAATTTTAAAATTGAAAAATAATAAAATAAAAACTAAACTTAAAAGCACTGTTTGAGTGGAAATTTAGATTCTAAGTCAAATAAAACTATACAAAAAAAATCTGTAAGATAACCAAAAACATTAGATTCCTCATGATATTAAATAATTACTGTTAATTTTTAAAGGGTGTGTTAATGGTATTGCGATTGTGTTTTAAAAAAGAGCCTTGCCCTGACTGGTGTAGCTCAGTTGGTTGGAGCATTGTCCCATGAATTGAAAGGTTATGGGTTCGATTCCCAGTCTGGGCATGTACAAGAGGCAACCAATTGATGCTTCTTTCTCACATCATGTTCTCATCCTCTCTTTCTCCCTCCCTTCTCCTCTTTCTAAAAATCAATAACCATGTCCTCAGGTGAGGAAAAAATAGTAAGAAACTTAAGAGGCTTTGTCTTTTAAAGATACATGCCAAAGTGTAATGAATAAAACAAACAAATTCTGAGATTTGCTGCAAAATGATGTGAACAAGATGGAATAGAGATAAAACAACACTGGCCACTTGCTGATAATTACTAAAATGGGTTAACGGATACATAGAGGTTCAATAAATTCCTTGTAGTTTTGAATATGTTTAAAATTTTCCAAAATAAAAAGGTAAACAATGTATGAGTTGCTAACAAAAATAACAACAGAAACACTAAAAGAATCTCATCTTGGCTTTCATTATCTGCCAACACTACAGCAAGAAATAAAGTTAAGGTTAATTTATATCACACGTGCACAGAGCACATACATGTGGCCATGTGACCTGCAATGGCGTAGGTGGACTGCAGGTTTGTAACAATGACACCGCACACAGCACACAGCTTGATTTTAAAGACTGTCACCATGGTAGACACTGCTGGCTTCCTCTCCAATATCCATTCTCCTGATTCCTTACAGAACCCTAATAATGTCTATAAAAGAAAACATGTCAAACTAAAATAATCCATTTATCAGTTTCCCTTGCAGCTACAAAAAAAAATTGTGGTATACAACTAAAGCAGTACTTACAGAGAAAGTATAGAACTAAATGCCTATATTAGAAAAAAATGGTCTCAATTAATCCTTAAGTTTTTGTATTAAATTAAAAAGTACCCACAAAGAATAACAAAACAAAATTAAATCCAACTACAAAGAGGAAAAAAGAAAAGATAGAAATCAATGATGTAGAAAACAGAAAAAAAATCAATGAAACCAAAAGCTTTTAAATTAACAAAACTGATAGGCCTCTAGAGCCAGACTGTCAGGAAAAAAGAAGACACAAATTACTGTAACAGGATTGAGAGGTGACATCACTACAGATACTACAAGGAATTACAAGGAAATACAATAAACAAACTTCAGTCGATACATTCAGCCCCTCAGGTGAAGTGGACAAATCCTTACAAAGAAACAACATACCAAAGCTCACTAAATTAGAAGCAGATATCTGAGTAGTCCTATTTCCATTAATGAAATCGAATTTGTACTTTATAACTTCCCACAAAGAAAACTCTAGGCCTAGGTAGATTCATTGGTGCATGTCATCGAATATTAAGGAAGAATAATGTCAATGCCACACAAACTCTTCCACAAAACATAACACGAGGAAACGCTTCCCAATTTATTGTGAGGCCAACATGAACCCGATACCAAAACCAGACAAAGGTTTAGAAGGAAAACAAAAATACAAAAAAACTACAAATAATTTCTCTCATGAACAGTCACAAAAGTTCTTGACAGAATTTTAGCAAATCAAACTCAATAATGTATTAAAAAGTAATGCATCAGTTTTAGCAGTAATGAAAAGGTAGGTTTAACATTAAAAAAAAAAAATGGAATTCACTAAAAATAGTAAATTGTACAATTATCTCATAGATGTGGAAAACCGTATGACAAAATCTCCTTACAATAAACTCTCCAAACTAGGAACAGAAGGAAACTTCCCCAACCTGATAAAGTGTATCAACGAAAAACATAGCTAGCATCAAATTTAATGGTAAAAGATAGTACTTTCACCCCAGCACCAGAGGCAAGGATGTCTAATATCTCACTACTTCTATTTAACTCTGTACTCAAGGTCCTAACTAAGAAAAAAATAAAAGGCAAGAGATTGGAAAGGAAGACATAAAATAAGTCTATTTATGGACAATATGACTGCTTATATAGAAAGTTCAAATGTATCTACAAAAAAGCAATAGAACTAGTGAGTTTAGCAAGACTGCTGGCCACAAGGTCAATATATAAAAACCACAAAATATCGCTGAGAAAAATTCAAGTCTAAAATAAATGAGATATAATATGCTCACAGATCTGTAGGCCCAATATTGTTAGGATGTCATTTCTCTCAAAATGATCCACTGAGTCAAAACAATTCCAATCAGAGTCCTAGTAGCTTTCTTTGTAGCAAGTGACAAGCTGATTCTAAAACTTATATGCAAAGGACCTAAAAAAAAACCAAAGCAACTACAAAATTAGAGGACTTAACCACGAGATTTCAATACCTATAAAGCTACAGTAATCATTAAGACAGTGAAATATTGGTGTAAAGAAAGATGTATCAATCACTGGAAAGAATGGAGTCCATCAACCCAGGCGTACTTGATCAGTCTCTGACAAAGGTGCAAATGCAATTTAACGGGGAAAGGATAATGTCTCTACAAATGATGCTGGAACAATTGCATACCCATAGGCAAACAAACAAAAAAGCCACAACTAGACCTTACACCATATATAAAAATTAATTCAAAGAGGAATACTGACTTAAGAGCTAAAACTGTAATAAAAAAATTAGATAAGATTTTAAAAAGCATAATATAAAAGTTGATCAATTGAATTTCATCAAAAAATTTTCATTTGCTCTTCAAAAGACACTATTGTGAAATGGATAAGCAAGAAACACAGACTGGGAGAAAATATCTATAAACCCTATATCCAAGAAAGGGACTTATATCTAGAATATAAAAAGAACCCACACAACTCAGTAAGAAGCATGCAATCCAAAAGAAAATAAGCCACAGATCTGAATAGAGAGTTGACCAAAAGAGAAAGCAAAAAAACACATGCAGACACCAACATCAAAATACGTCATATTTAAAATTATAAGAATGTTCAGTTTATTGCACAGTAATTATAGTCATAAAAAAGTTAAATCTAGCAAACTTAAGGCTAATTTATCTCACACACACACACACACACACACAAACACAAAACAAACAGATATACTCATATGACATGTAATGACTCGAACTGACTACAGATGATAACACTATGTACCAGATAGGTTGATTTTAAAGAATGACACTACGACAGACACTGCTAATTTCTTATCTCTCATTCAGTCTTCTTTGCTTCCTTATTAACAGAACTTTAATTGTGTTTGTGGAAGAAAATGTGTATAACTAAAATAAGTAGAACTCTTATGCACGTTTATCTGTTTACCTTTGTAATAGAAGCACTAACAAGTTACTACTTTTCCACACTTGGACATAATACCTAGGAACAGAGCATCTAACTGTGACTATGAGGACAAAAGCAAATAGTAAGGATGGAAGGGAAAAATAGAGGAGGAACCTGGGTTTTGTTTTTTGTTTTTTTTTTTTAATATATTTTACTGATTATGCTATTACAGTTGTCCCATTTCCGTCCCTTAATTCCCCTCCACCCTGCGCACCCTCTCCCACCCACATTCTTCCTCTATTTTTCATGTCCATGTGTCATAAGTTCTTTAGCTTCTACATTTCCCACACTATTATTGCCTTCCCTGTCTATTTTCTATCATCTATGCTACTTATTCTCTGTACCTTTTCCCCCCTCTCTCCTCCTTCCACTCCCGTTGCTAACCCTCCATGTGATCTCCATTTCTGTGGTTCTGCTCCTATTCTATTGTTTGCTTAGTTTGCTTTTGTTTTAGGTGTGGTTGTTAATATCTGTGAGTTTGCTGTCTTTTTACTGTTCATATTTTTTATCTTTTTTTTTTTTTTTTTAGATAAGTCCCTTTAACATTTCATAGAATAAGGGGTTGGTGATGATGAACTCCTTTAACTTTATCTTATCTGAGAAGCGCTTCTCTGCCCTTCCATTCTAAATGAAAGCTTTGCTGGATAGAGCAATCTTGGATGTAGGTCCTTGCCTTTCATGACTTGGAACACCTTTTTCCAGCCCCTTCTTGTCTGTAAGGTCTCTTTTGAGAAATCGGCTGACAGTCCGTGGGAACTCCTTTGTAAGTGACTATCTCCTTATCTCTAGCTGCTTCTAGAATTCTCTCCTTCATTTTAACCTTGGCTAATGTAATGATGATCTGCCTTGGTGTGTTCCTCCTTGGGTCCAACTTCTTTGGGACTCTCTGAGCTTCCTGGACTTCCTGGAAGTCTATTTCCTTTGCCAGATTGGGGAAGTTCTCCTTTATTATTTGTTCCAATAAGTTTTCCACTTGTTGCTCTTCCCCTTCCCCTTCTGGTACCCCCCATAATTTGGATGTTGGGATGTTTAAAGATATCCTGGAGGTTCCTAAGCCTCTCCTCATTTTTTTTGAATTGTTTCTTCATTCTTTTCTGTTTGGTTGTTTCTTTCTTCCTTCTGGTCCACTCCATTGATTTGAGTCCCAGTTTTCCTCCCATCACTATTGGTTCCCTGTGCATTTTTCTTCATTTCACTTATTATAGCCTTCATTTTTTCATCTAATTTGCAACCAAAATCAACCAATGCTGTGCGCATCCTGATCACCAGTGCTTTGAACTGTGCATCTGCTAGGTTGGCTATCTCTTGGTTGCTTCAAAGTATAGGCTCTAGTGCTTTGATTTGTTCTTTTGTTTGAGCCATTATTTTTCTTTTTTTTGGTCCAGTCACACCTGTTACATATGAGGGGAGGAGCCTTAGGTGTACACCAGGACGGGGCAATCCAGATGCAGAGTTGTGATGCTGTATGTGGGGGCAGGGTCAGAGAGGGAACAATAGCACTTGCTCCACTCTCTCTCAGATTTCAGTCTCCTCTATGAGGCTGGGAGTCTCTCCCATCACCTCAGCCCTCACAAGTATTTTCAATCAGTGCTTTTAGGCTTTATTTCCTGGTGCTGGGGCCCTGGGTTGCACAGTCTGTCTCACTGCTCATTTTCGCCTGGTTTATCTGCGCAAGAATGCGTGACCGCGGTCAGCCGCCTTGTGTGCCTCGCTGGGTGTGAATATTGCCTCCACGCACCTGGGGTCTATAATCGCCACCTGCGGGTCCAGAAGCACTAGCCACTGCTTTTTCCTGCCTCGATCCCTCTCCACCTGCCACCAACTCCGCCCTTGTTACCAGTTTGGGTGAATCATTGTCGGACTTCCATCCAATTCAATTTTGTATCTGTTCTGGGTGTTGTTTTGTTTCTAAATTTTTGTTGTCCTTAATTTTGGTTGTGAGAGGAGGCACAGTGTGTCCACCTACACTACACCTCCATCTTGGCCAGAAGTTCTGGTTTCTTGATGACATACACAGAATCAATCCCTAAACTGTTTGCCTCTAGAGTTCTAGATGAGAAAAGTAGATGTCTTCCTTAATTTATTATTTGTTGATGTTTCTCTTGCACAGCTGATCAAAATTTGTAATAATCACAGACTTTAGTATAACAAGTGGAGTCTGAAATACCGGTTGCCCAAATCACCTCTATATATTTGTCCAATTTTTATGGTTCCACTCTTTTCCACTAAGTGCCTTAATTTTTGTAAGACACCTGGTAAGGTTGTAATCTCAATTTATGTTGAAATTCAGCAACTCACAAACTCAGGCTATGGTTTTTGGCAATATCAATCTTATGACTGTAAAAGGTAAGAAACTCTCTTAGGGCAATTATAGAAACGCTGGGGTTTTGAATGCCTTAAGAAAGAATTCTACCTAAGTAAAACTTCTCTTAGCAATGAAAAGAAAGAAACAAAAAAAACAACAACAACAAAAACCCAACAACAAACTGTCCATAGATAAAAGTGAAACAATGTTTTAGTTCTGCACTTTTGTGTTCACCTAAATAAAATTGCTCTGAGTAATGACAGGAGGGGAGAAAATTCTATACCACTCCTTGGCAAGCACCCACAGCCTTTTCTGAAATGGCCACATTATTCTAGATGATTACTTAAGTAACTGTTTCATCACTGCATGATATGCACTGTTGAAGTTTTACCTTCTAAAACTAGTTTTATCCTCATTACAAATCAAACCCTAACAGCTCCTATGAACGATGTGAGATTCTGGTGTCATTTAGGTATCTTTATTTGCAATTAATGTTGACACCAATTCAAACAGGTATGCCTAATAATAGCATATTATAGAAATTAAGTACAAAAATAACCTCTGAGTGCCCTGCCTGGTGTGGCTCAGTGGGTTGAGCACCGTCCTGTAAACTGAAAGGTTGCCAATTCAATTCCCGATCAGGACCTGGGCTGTAGGCCAGGTCTCCTCTGGTTGAGGGCATGCGAGAAGCAACGAATCGATGTTTCTCTCCCTCTCTTTCTCCCTCCCTTCCCCACTCTCTAAAAATAAATAAATAAAATCAAAAGAAAGGAGGGAGGGAGGGGAAATAATCTCTGGGCGAGCCAGAGAGCCAGGCCCTAAAGCTATATAACTAGTAACAATGACCAACTATACCATGGGAGTTTTCTAGCAAAATGCCATTTTTACTGCTACTTAGACCCAGATACCCCAGCAATGCTGCCCTTGAAAGAGGTGGATTCCTCCCTCTACCACTAGAGCTTGCCAAATCAGTTCTCCTCACTGCTACATATTCACATTGTTTACTTCTAAACCAAAATCTTAGGTCACATGACTATTACTATACTGCAAGGGAGACTGCGAATATGAATCTTATGATTTCACTGAGAAGACAGAACACTCATGTGGTAAATTATCAAATTATAAAGAAGGCATCTAAGATGTTGTACAGCCACAAATTATAACTGTCCAATGCTTACATTATTAGCTTTAACTTCTTAGGTTCAAACATTTTATACAAGATATCTACATTCAATTACACTTAATTGGCCATCATCGCTTCTTAGTCATACTTACTGAACGAGCACATTTTTTGGGGGGGCTGCTAGAAAGTCCATCCAGTTGCCCATGTTCACCCAGAAATCCCGTCACTTGGTCCAAGAAAGAAGATACATCTAACTGGTGCCACTCTACTAGCTTCTGACCTAAAAATTAAAAACCAGGATATATAAATATAATGAAAACAATATACCACAACATTCTCATTAAGTATTACTTTCAATATTTACATAATTAAAATTCTGGGAACACATATACCCACCCCTTATCAATTTAAATTATATTACGTTTTCATAATCTAAAGAATATATTAATTATAGCCAACCTAAGATTCCCAGCCATCAAACAACTTCTGTATCTGCTGGTATCACTGCCATTTAGGAAGAAGATTCAAACAAAGCAAAAATTTTGATAAAACTCAATTCATTAATAATAAAACCAGCTCTACACTCTGCTCTCTGGTGGGATTACAGCTAGTACCAGAACAATCTTAATATTTTAATAATATAAAACCTAAGGGGATCCCTTATAATATAATAAGAAAGATATGTTATTTTTTTGAAAGAACAGAACTGTACAATATAAAATACTATCACCTCCCAAAACTGTCAGACTCCCTAAAACATTTCAATAGATGTTTAAATGATTCTAAAGGGCATCAATAAAAACCTTCACCTAAATTATTATAAAGAATCCTGAAACAGGATCCAGACAAATATTAAAGATAATTATTTAGGCAACTAAAAAATAAGTCATTGATCAAATGCTGTAAGCTGATACAAATCTTACCTGTCCGTGGATCCAAGATGGACACATAGGGGAAATCCCCTAGCTTATAAAACTGTATGTATCTCTGACCCTCCTCACTGTCATGATAAACCTGTTAAGTCATTGATATAAAAAAAAAAGTCATCCTCTAAAAAAAGTTCCAGTTACATCCCTGGTATACACCACCAACAATTAATTCTCCAAATATACCTTTAGTATATGCTAAGATCTCATTCCTACATTAAAGAGAAAATGAAAGTCATCTGGTGTGAACTCCCTCAACTTCCTGCCCTGAATTCCTCTGAAAAATTATATATCAATCCATTTTTCCTCTATTCCCGGTTCAGAAGAGATATTGCTCTTTCTGATCAAGTTAGTGTTCTTTCAGTTGAAGTTATCTGTCTACTTGTGTCATTCCTGACCCTTATATTATACATCTTAATAAATCACAACATATTAAGATGATTATCTTGAGTGGCATAGATGTTCAGTCAGTAGTTGCAAAATAAAAGGTTATCATTCAGAAAAAAATAATACTGAATTTAGGCCTGTAAAACATGAATAAGTAAATTAATAACATTAACAGCATTTTACAGTGGGGAAAAAATTCATTCAAGACATTTTTATTTCCTAAAATTTTTCATAAAATGAAAATTTGAGCAACATTATCTAATTTTAGCTTGATAATTTATATAAAAAGAAAGCTGAGCCAGCATGACTAAATGACAAGCCTAAGGACATATAGTTAAAAAGTATCAAACTCAAGCTAAAATCCAAGTCTTAGTCAAATGTTTTTCTATTACTGAGATCTACATTTATTTACACTGTCAATTATAGTAGTCACTATAACATGCTTTTGAAGTACTTGAAATGTAGCTATTATGAACTGTATAAGTATATATGAACCAGATCTGGAAGACTCTACATATGAACAAAAAGATCAAGACATCTCATTAATATTTTATTAGTTTTATACTAGATATATTGATTTTAAAATATATTAAAATTAATTTCACTTGTTTCCTTTGACCCTTTTAAATGTGGTTACTAGAAAACTGTTGATTACATATGTGGTTAACATCATATTTCTATTCAAATATTCCAGTTTTACACTTTAACAAGCTATTTAAGATCTTTTGAGATATGAGTATTAAATGGTTACATAGCTTGGTTCTTTTTTATCTCTTCCCTTGGGAGTTCTTCATTGCTGCCCTAATTTTCATTTGTCCTTATTATTTCAGCCATTATGGGTGGTCTTACTTTTTCACTTGCTATAATTTAACTCAGTTATTAAATTTTTTTCCAGTTCAGAGCTGAATTCCTCCTTATCAACATCCCATACTACAAAAGTAAAATACTGCTAAAACTTTGATTAACTCTCCTCACCTGCCAGAAAATGAAATGTTCCCGGATAATATTCTTCACAGCTTCATTGCTCCATACATCACGGTTGAGGCACTGGCATGCAAAGTCTTGTACATTTTGAATGTTTATCATCAGCCACTTATTCTGCATCTGGCCACACTCTTTGGCCTGTAAGAGTAAAGTTACAAAACACTTGTTAGAAATAATTTCTACTTGGTAACTGATACGTTTCAGAATTCAGAAACTGTCATCTTTTCATTTAAATACTATGAAGTTTTTCTCAAGTACGACATCTAGAGTTTTTGCTATCTATACATTATTTACATTAATTTGCTTGGGTATATATAATTATACTGTCCACTTCCAAGCATTTTTCAAATTCAAATAAACTGTTATTGTTATAATGGCTGGATTTTGATTGTACATTTAAACATCTAAAGAAATTATACAAATTTTTAAGGTCAACAAGTCATGTAATTCTATCACTTGCCTCTTTCAATCCCTACCCAAAAATATACAATCTTTTTTTTTCTCCCCCCCCACATACCCCATCTGCTTTTTAATAGATATAACCAGTGTGTTATATCTTGTTGTTTTATTTTAACTCATATCTATCCACATTTCCCAATATCGTATTCATCTCAATTATTAGGCATGTGCTATTTTATAAAATCACCCTAAACATTTCTGTAAAAGCTGCTGAGGGTATTTTCTCTTAGGGTTATTTTTCTAGGAATGAATATCATCAGAATGATCTTTAAAAGGACTCCCCAATTTATGGCACAAATATTAATCATGAGTGTGTATTTTTGCTTAATAGTTCCTCATCACCATAAAAACCTAAGAATGTTGTTGAGTACAAAAAGACTGGCAGAAAAGCAAATGAGCAAATGCTTCCTTAAACCTTTGCATAGGAACAATGAAATGAAAGCCATAGGTTTGAGTAATTTTATCTTGGAACAATATTCTTTTCCATATCAGTTTGACAGAGGAAAACCTTAGGAATCCATTAACTCAGGTTAATAACAGTTGAAGAATATACATCATTTTGGAAGTACTGGGCAATGGGAGGCTATATTCTGCTTCAAAAAAGGTTTACACAGTCTTACAGATACTGTTTTCTATTCTGTATAAATCTCCCAGAGAAAAACACTTTCTGATATTCACTGTTGATTCCACAAGTTCCAAGTTCAAAATGGAAGTATCCCTGTATTGAGCCAGAAAGTTAACTAATCAAAACCTCATCTTACTTTTTTAAAGATTTTATTTATTTACTTCTAAAGACAGGGAAATGGAGGGAGAAACAGAGGGAGAGAAACATCAATGTGTGGCTCCTCTCACTCGCCCCCAACTGGGGACCTGGCCAGCAACCCAGGCATGTGCCCTGACTGGGAATTGAACTGGCAATCCTCTGGTTCACAAGCTAGTACTCAATCCACTGAGCCACACCAGCTAGGGTTTAAAAAGCTTATTTTAAAGTATACAAATATAATAAAATTACTCCTTGCTCCTAGGAAGTAACAACTTCTTTACCTATACCATGCACAAGGATTGAATAAATGGGTGATAAATGAGTAATTACACTGCTGTAACTGAAAATGTATTTGGGAATAAAGAAAAAAATTAACATACATTTCTAGAGAAGCAATTGGAGTACTCACCCCTGTAACAGGATAACTTGACATAAGTGTGTCTAAACTACAGCACTGACAAGAACAAAACATATTAAGTCCAGAGTTTTAGCTATAGATACTGGATTTATAGCAGTTACCAAAACACAAAAATCCCTGACTTCATGAAGGGAAGAAACCTTGTATTAGTAAGCACAAGAAACTGAAGATGTTGTTTAAAAATTACTGCTAGAAGGAAGGGCCTAAAAAAGACATGAATTTTATGCAAAGCAACAAATGTTTGGAGGAAATATAAGAGGGTGTTACACAATCTCACTAAGTATACTAATTATGTGAGTCAAGGACTAGAGGTAAGAATGGGCCATGGGACAAACCTTCCCTCTTAGAATCTACTAGGTTATTATGAATCAACATTTAAAACCCAATCATTATGGGGAGACCGAAGGACAAGCATGGCTATACCAAATAGAGAGGTATGTGATATGCCTTGTATGTGACAAGGGGGAAACAATGGGAGACTAACAATTCTCCCAGTCCCAGACAAACCAGTGAAGTAAGAAAATAAAAGATATAGAGGAAAAAAATTTGTTTCAGTAATAAATATCTGGGTATAAAGTCAAGAAGGAAATATATTAAAATATGCACAGTACTTTTTAATGAAAATTATGACTTTATTATTTTTCTTACTAGTTTTCTAATTTTTCTATATTTGCCAAATTTGTATAAAACTAAATATAAGCTACATATAGTTTATGTAGAAAAAGTTTATCTTACATATTTTGTTATTGAATTGGTTCTTTACATTTTTTTTTTATTTTTAAAGAATTTAACTTTTTATTTTTAGAGAGGGGAAGGGAGGGAAAAAGAGAGGGAGAGAAACATCAATGTGTAGCTGCCTCTCACTTGCCCCCAACTGGGGACCTGGCCCAGAACCCAGGCATGTGCCCTACACTGGGAATCTAAGGTGCGACCCCTCTTTGATTTGCAAGCCAGCACTCAATCCACTGAACCATACCAGCCAGAGCTACATTTTTAGCTAAAATGTTTTTACTTGCCTTTATAGTAGGACTGTTGAAATTAACAAAGTATTATTAGTAATTAGGACTAGGTGCGTGTAAAATTAAATGACAACATATAAATATCAATTTCTTATGAAAACAGGAACTACTATGAAAATTGTTCTGATTCTTTCTGTAAAATGTACTCCAGATTATGCCATTCAATCATTTAACAAAGATTTAATGATGGTAAATTATGTACCAAAAACTCTTCTAGGCATTAAATACAATGATAAAAAAACAACAAAGTTCTTGTGTTCATAGAACTTACAGGCTAAATATTCCCTTGTCTAGGCCAGATCATTCATGAACATTGATTGTCTCTCATTTGAGTACCAACTGGGATCAAACCTGCAACCTACATATGTGCCCTAACTGGGGATCAAACCTGCTACCTTTCGTTGTATGGGATAATGCTCCAACCACCCTCTGAGCCATCTGGCCAGAGCACAGAGATATTCTTTTAAAATATATTAGGAACCCCTAGAAAGGTGGACAAAAGATACCTACAAACCTTTTAGGTATATCTCATATCATACTTATAATTATGCCAATTCCCTACACAGTATGCTGAAAAACATTTTTTCTCTTAGAAAACAAATGGCACTGACAATGCAAAAGGATTCATGGTTAAGCCTTAGAATTTCCAACTACTTACTGTTTCAAAGCTGCCTTTATGCATCAAATCAATGGGTGGCCGGAATAGATCTGCAAGGGTAGTTAGTTTCTTATCTATGGCTCCTCCATTTCTTAATTCCTGTTCTTGCCGAACTGCAATACAGGAGAATGAGAAAGTTTCAATTAATCATAAAATAAAAGGCATAAATCTTGCAATATAAAAATTGCGAGTATCAATTGCAAGAATTGCTTAACCTCAAATGCAAATATTAAATGCTGATTCTGAAAATAATACAAAGTGAATGAGTCTTAAGATTTGGTGGTGGCTTTCTGCCCAATGGTAAGGATAAACGCAGAAATTTATATAGAGACACAATCAAAATATTTCCTTCACATATTCAAAACTAACATTTAGCATATGAGAAAACTTTCAATTCCATTTATCTGTCTCTAAAGGTGATCCTAATTTATCTGTTGTTTCTAGCTATATTCCCAACCTTTAAAAATTGGCAGGGCACAGGATTTCCTGGGAGACCTGGGTCAGTTTGGATCCCCCTCTGTCGCTCCAAAGTTACAAGACCTACCTGTGCTTCAATAAGCTCATTATAAATCAACTATAAAATCAAACTCATGGTTCATGAGTTTCTCATATATTCTCTAAACATAACTGTTCTCTCCTTTAAAATTCCACTGTTAAACCAGTACTAATTCCTCTAAAGGGGTAAGGTCAAGATCCTCATTCTAATTTATTTCACAGAAAGATATAAACCTATTCTAAACAACTATAGCCAAAATATTAATACTGGGGCTGCTTAGGAGTGGTGTTTTTCTTTCATTTTTCAATTCCCTAACAATAACCATTTTCATTGCGGTCTTTAACTGACAGATGTCAGGATCTTGAGGCAAATCAACTTTTTATTTGATGATAGTATTTAAGTGCCCATTAAAAAGCTGATTAATTTTGTAAATTACCTGATTTTTACATTATCTCCATCTCTTTTATTCTTCTATCAACAAGTAGGTTAAAATTTGGAACAGCTCGGCTCTGGGGGAATTAATAACAATCACAGACTGAATTCATAATTTTACTTTTTTTAAAGTATATTTTATTGATTATGCTACTAGTTTTCCCAATTTCTCCCTTTATCCCCGCTCTGTCCTACATCCCCAACCCTCCAGCATTACCCCCCTTGGTTCATGTCCATGGGTTGTACATATAAGTTCTTTGAGTTCTCTGTTTTCTATACCATTTTTCACCTCTCTCAATCTATTTAATGCCTACCAATTATGCTTCTTCTTCCCTGTACCTTTTAAACCCTATTCCTCCCTTTCCCCTCCCCACCAAAAACCCTCCATGTAATATACATTTCTCTGAATCTGGTCCTATTCTAGGTGTTTGCTTAGTTTTTGTTTTCATTGTTTTTCTTTTTTCTTTTTCTTAGGTTCAGTTGTTGATAGTTGTGACTTTGTTGTCATTCTCCTGTTCATATTTTTGATCCTCCTTTTCTTAGATAAGTCCCTTTAACATTTCACATAATAAGGGCTTGGTGATGATGAACTCCTTGAATTTGACCTTATCTGGGAAGCACTTCATCTACCAATCCATTCTAAATGAAAGCTTTGCTGGATAGAGCAATCTTGGATGTAGGTCCTTGCCATTCATGACTTTGAATACTTCTTTCCAGCCCCTTCTTGCCTGGAAGGTCTCTTTTGAGAAGTCAGCTGATAGCCTTATGGGAACTCCTTTGTAGGTAACACTTTCCTTTTCCCTTGCTGTTTTTAAGATTCTCTCTTTGTCTTTAATCTTGGGTAACTTGATGATGATGTGCCTTGGTGTGTTCCTCTTTGGGTCCAACTTCTTTAGGACTCTCTCGGCTTCTTAGAAGTCTACTTCCTTCACCAGACTGGGGAAGTTTTCCTTCATTATTTGTTCAAGTAAGTTTCCAATTTCTCGCTTTTTTTCTTCTCCTTCTAGCACCCCTATAATTCGGATATTGGAACATTTCAAGTAATCAAAGAGGTTCACAAGCCTCTCTTCACTTTTTTGAATTCTTGTTTCTTTATTCTGTTCCAGTTGGATGTTTATTCTTTCCTTTTGTTCCAAACCATTGATTTGAGTCTTGGTTTCCTTCCTGTCACCACTGGTTCCCTGAATATTTTCCTTTATTTCATTTTGGGTATCTTTCATTTGTTCTTTCATTTTGTAACCAAGCTCACTCAGTTCTGTGAGCATTTTGATTACCAGGGCTTTGAACTCTCCACCAGATAGATTGGCTATCTCCTCCCTGCTTAGCTCTTTCTGGGGTTTTGTTCTGTTCTTTCATTTGGGCCATATTTCTTTGTCTTAGCACATCTAATAAGTTGTAAGGGGGTGGGACTTTAGGTATTCATCCTGGCAGGGCAACCCTCCTTGCTGTGTTGCGGAGCTGCCTGTGGGGGTGGGGCCAGAGAGGAAACAATGCAGCTCCCCGCCTTGCCTCTAGAGCACTTTCCAACGGACTCTCATGTGAAACTGGCAGTTTCTCCCAACCACCATATTCCAGAATCAACTGTGAGCCTCAGTTTCTCCTTAAGTCAGCTCTGCCCATAGGATCTGCTGCCTCGATGGGGGTTCTCTCAGCCAGCCCCGTCCACCTCCTCCTTGTGGCTTCTCTCCCTCAGCTGCCTTATTGGTCTGGTTGTCATATTTGACTGTTTCTTTAATTCCGTGGTTGTCGGAGTTCCATGCGATTTGATTTTCTGGAACTTCTGGTTGTTTACTGTTTTTAGATTGGTTGTTATCCTCCTTTTAGTTGTGTGAGGAAGCGAAGGGTTTCTACCTATGCCTCCATTTTGGCCGGAACTCTAATAATTTTACTTTTTAAAAAAACTTTATTTAGCTCTAGCTGGTGTGGCTCAGTGGATTGAGCGCCAGCCTGTGAACCAAAGGGTCACAGGTTTGATTCTCGGTCACAGCACATGCCTGGGTTGAAGAACAGATCCCCATAAGGGGGTACGCAAGAGGCAACCACACATTGATGTTTCTCTCCTTCCCTTCCCCCTCTCTAAAAAGAAATAAAATATTTTTTAAAATTTATTGATTTATTTTAGAGAGAGGGGGAAGTGAGGTGGGGAGGGAGGGAGGAGAGGGGCAGAGAAAGAGAGATAGGGGTGGGGAGAGAGAGAAGCATCAATTTGTTGCTCTACCCATCCATGTACTAATTGGCTGCCTCCTGTATGTGCCCTGACGAGGAACTGAACCCACAAACTTGCTGTACCAGGACATCCCCCCAACCCAATGAGCTACCTAGCCAGGGCATAATTTTACTTTTTCAATAAGGTGAGTCCTCAAAATAATTAGACATCATACTAATACTTTTCTTTTTAAGACAAAGTATATGAAACAAACTAAGATCCTGACCTATAGGGAAGTTATGAGTGCTTTTATATGCGGGAGAGAGAGGGGAAAGGAA
>PVKU01008924.1:0-67811 GCA_004027475.1 Anoura caudifer | reverse complement strand
GAAAAGCGGGGTCCCAGGGAGGAGGTCCCGTGAGGCAGAAGCTGCACAGAGCCTTCAAGTGCCACCTGCACAGGGACTGGGAACTCATGGGGACTGGGACTGCTGTTCCAGTAAGAGACGTTCACACCTGTTGAGAATGTTCGTGACTTTATTTGAGCCAAACTGCTCACAATTGCTGGGAAGCAAACCCTCCACCAATCGAGAAATGCTCCGGGGAATGGCAGCTTAGCACCTTATTTTATATGTTACAGTTAAAGGGTCACCAGAAGTGCACTGGTGATAGATTTAGGAGGCGGGAGAAAGCAAAGCTGGGTGAGTGGGGGGCCCTCTGGGTTGGATGAAAGGTAAAATGATAGACACAGACTTCTTTTACACAGATGGGTACAGAACAGTTAACAGTCAACATTTAACGCCATAACGTAACAGTGAGGGGGTTTGTGGTCTCCCCCTGGTGTGGTGCCTGTGCTGTGAGGGGTGCGGAAAAAGGACATTTCACCTTCCTAAGGCATGTTACCATAGATGCCAAAAGGTGACAGGCTCAGTTAAGGTAAAGATCGACCTTTGTTAGGGAAAAATACTGGCCCAGGACACAACTACCTGCCATAAACTACCGTTAATTAGAAAGTTTGAACTTCAGACCAACCTGTGTGGTTACTGTGTGTCTCTGTGAGGGCTGCCTAGCTGAGCCTTCAGGTTTTGCTTATGGCACCTTTTCTTCCACATAAACTCTGTGAAACTTCTTAACCTTTGAATTTCCTAGCGTTTGGTTATTTTTGCTACCTGTTGTTTCTTCCCTCACAATGACTCACAAAGTGTTTAAAAAGAAAACAAAAACAAAAGCCCTCAAAATCTAACAGGCATTGCAAAGGCACTTTCTTCAAGCAGCTGCTCATTGAGCTTGAGAGTTAGTGGGTCTCTTTCGCCACCTGGTGGCAGATTCAGCCAACAGCTCCGAAGCTGGCTGGGAGATAAATCAGCATTGTAAAGGCATTTATATAAATTCGCTATTCAGCATCCATAGTTGAGTATTTGCTTACAGGCTAAACTTTATTTGTAATATGAAAATAACACTCTCAGGGCTTTGTTGATCACTCTTAGACATTCACAGGGCAACAAGAAACGAGGCTACCTGAGCTGGTTCCTACCCTCTGACTGGTAGGAAGTGTGGTCTCCACCTGACTATGCTCATCACATGCAGGCCAGCCGGGTGGGAGACCCCTGGGACTCTGGGCCCTGGACCCTTGCAGACTGGTGGACCTCAGGAGCACACACGGAAAAGCTCATCATCCTGCTACTCCTGCAGACATTCTGTGAGATTCAAGAGCTTCCCCAGGTCCCCTCCCTGAATAGCACCGAGGCTTAAATATGAAGGAGGGGTGGGTGGTGCAGAGTCCTGGGAGCACCAAAGGGAGCAGAAAGGATGGCTTTGCAAACTGGAGGCAGAAAGGAGGATCCAATGAGAAACCGGCAGAAAACAAGTAAAGTCTGTGGCTGGCTAGCCTCCAAATGGACACCTTCAGCACTGGGTGATGAAGCACCAGCCCTGGGCCAGGGGTGTGGGTGGTAGCTGAAGGGGGGCACCCAGGGCAGACAACCAGGAGTAACTAACTCCTGTGGGCAGAAGCAGGGTCCTTGAGGCAGGTGGTTCAAGTGAGTTGCATCCTCGGAGATGTGTGTGGGTGTGGGCTGGGAGCTGGGCAGGATGCACTGGGGAGACTATCCAGCAGGCCTGGTCGCAGATCCCAGGGGACCAGGCACACCTGGGCCGAGGTGGAAGTGATGTGCAGATGACAGGATCACACACCGTCCTGAAAAAGCCTGCATGCACACCCACCCTGTTCCCAGCGCACTGAGTGCGAGGTGGGGAATGACCACATGCATGTCTGGTTTGGTGTTTTCACACGTATAATCTGATTTCCTGAAAGGCTTTCTTAGACAGTAACATTTAAAAATTAATATTCAGGTTTTCAGGAAGAAAAAAATGCCTCTGTGCTGAACTAAGACAGCTCACTGCTTTCACCCAATTTTCCTTTCCAGGTATGAAGGTAAGCATTTCTCTGTAAAATCGACTGGGGAAACTGGTGGGGAGCAGAGGTGCTGGGGTGGGGGTCTCATTGCCAAAGCTGAGTCGTGGCTGTAGAGGTTCTTCATGCTGGTCTCCTAACCTTGTGAGAATCCCCCACACTGTGCTTTTGGGATTTGTGAGCCTGGATGGGGCGGTGGGGTGGGCATGCTCTGAGGGCCCTGGGTCCTTGAGTCAAAGACCATGTGGGTTCTGAGGGTGTCTAGGGCAGTCAGCCTCCACCCCTCCCTTCCCCGGCCAGGCTGCCTGTGTGGCTGAGGCAGCACCCTATGCCCATGAACAGGGCGGACAAGCCCTTCAGAGCCCTGGGCTGGTCAGGCCTCGTGGGAGGAGGGAGCGGCAGCCAGTTCAGTACTCTACGTGGAAAGGGTAGTCCTTGTGATTTGCAGCTCTGGAAACCAGGGAACAAGTCAAAAACAGAAAAAGATGGATTACTATTTTTAAGAAATACACTTTAAATGACATGATTCTATATTTTTATACTCCCTAGTATATGAAATTCATCTTTGGGGGTCATTCACTAGCCCATTCCCAAACAGGAAATAATTCTGAGAACACTGCATTAACTTAAAATGTGTGTGACAAATACCCATCTAGGAGCCAGTCACTCAGTCTGAATATTGCTTCCTCTATTTTGAAAGTAGTGAAGGAGATGGGCTTACGTGGGGAATGTGGTCAGCCGGAGGTTCCTGTCCAGGCTGAGGAGGTCATTCATGTCCTGTTCTGTTAATTCAAAATCAAACACCTGGAACCAAAATAAAACATTCATGGGAAACCAGTTCAGTGAACACTTAACTGAGCGTGTGCTGCGAGCAGAGCATTGTGCCGGGTGTGTGAGGGACACAAATACGTGGAGGAAGCACTTCATGTGACCCCTGGCACATTCCCGGACCCTCGGCCCAGTTCCCAGAAAGCGCTGGCATTGGCTTCAGTAGGGACCCTCGGAACGAGGACACATGTGCTGCATTTTTCCTATCGGAGTGAGGAGCATGTGAGAATAGTCAAAAGGTCCAGCAAAGAATTTTTCCCGCTGCTCAAAACAAAACCTCAAATTAAAACACACACACACACACACACACACACACCCACACACATTTGTCCCATGCCCCGCAGCAGGCAGGGAGATGCTGGGGCTCAGGACCATTAACTCTAACCACAGCTGTAACACACTGTGATTTCTGAGGGCTCACTTTCTGCCCCTTCTAGAACATACTTTAAGCTGCCCCCACTACTCGGCCCCCGGCATGCCTAGGGACTGTGACCTGCTCGTACAATCACAGCTTTGCTCACGGAAGAGCCGACTCTGATGCACTGCTGAGAACTCGGCAAGAAGGTGCAGGGCGTGAGTTCATCTTTGTCCAGGAGGGAAGAGGCCTCGCCCAGCCTCTACCACGGTAGACCTCCCAGATGATGCCTAGCAGAAACCAGGGACTCCAGGTCAGCAGCTCTGCCTGGAGGGGGAGCTGGGCCCCGGCAGCTGGGATGGAGGGGAGAGGGGAACAGTGTGGTTGGCTCCCTCACATCAGGGTGGGCAGCCCCAGGGACAGTGTTAACGAGGGGTGCTGGGCGCAGAGCAGGTGTCTGGGTGGCAGGTGGCCTGGCTGGAACCCTGGTCCCTCAGCACGTCACTGTCCCTCATTTCATCCTGTCGGCAGCCCCCAGGCAGGTGGCTGCTGGGCTCAGCTTGGGTCCCCTTGGTGTGGCCTGTGGTTTACCTGTCCCTCTGCTGTGTCAGAGCCACATAGGCTGGGCCTGTTTCTGGCGGTACATAGCTGTCCAGCTTACACGTGATCCCAAACCCACCAGTGTCTACAGAGGGAAACACCTTCCTGGATATTCTCAAGAATCCGCTTTGGGGAGACGGATTTAGGGATGACGATCACATTCCTCTGGATCTGAAACCGGATCAAAATCTGCAGGAAAAAAATAGTCTAATATAAAAAAAAGGAATCACGTGGAGTCAGAGAGCACCCGCTTTCCCTGCAGTTCACGTTTCACCGCGCAGTGAAGCCCAATACTCAGGGGAGCAGGCACTATCACTGCAAGCGCTCCATTCCAGAGTCCTTAGGGACCCAATGGCATTTCTGCACCATCCCACCGACACGTCTGGAAGGACGGCCGCTGGCCCCAGGAGCTCAGAGGGCCTGCCGTCACCTTAATGAGAATTCAGTAACGTGTCCAATCTCCAAAACTGTTGCGCACTAGAGCAAGGAAGAGAGGAATAAACCCCTTTTGCTGTCCATGCAGCTGGAGGGCTGAGGGAGGAGGTCTGGGAGCTGGACACAAAGACTCTCACCTGCATGGCCTGAGTGAATGGGACCCTGGTGGCCCTACAATGTGGTGAACACCAGACAGTTCTCGTTCTTCACCAGCTGGGCCCGATTGAGGAGTCCTCCCCACACCCAGCCTGTGGCTCTGGGAGGAAGCAGAGAGGAGCCCCCCAGCCCAGCGGGTGCTCCACGTACTTGTGCTGGAGACTTCTGGTGCCTCTGAGCCACGGCCTGGATCACAGGGTTGTCCATCAGGTCCACCCCCTCACTGCGGAGAACAGTACAGGGCTGTGGACCAAATATGAGTGCTTCCTTCTTTAAAGAAACAACACTTTCTCCAAGATGGAAACTCTAGATTTACTTTTGTGTGATCATGACACTTGCCCTGTGTGGGAAATCTGAATGGTGCAGACAAGCTCACTGCCAAGTCCGCCATCTGGAGATACCAATGGCTGACATTTTGGTGGAGAGAGCCGGACACCTGGCCTTCACCTCCAGGTGGTGCTCTGTCAGAGGCCCAGGCAGCTACATTAGGTGGCTCTCCGCCATGGTGTGCCCCTGGCACTTCTGACCTCTTCTGGTGGGGCACAGAGTGGTGGCTGTAGCGCCATCACCATGAACAGGTAATTGCTGATGGTGATTGCAGAAAGGTTCACCTCAGACACCAAGGGGAAGTTAAGGCTGTGGACACGTGGACCCTTTATGCAGAGACTGTGGAGACGGATCATCCGTCTGCCCCTCAGTGCTTGCCCAGCAACCGCCAGGCCTGAAGCACTCTGGAGAGGTATTGTTCTCAGCAAACGTTTATTATGCAGTTGCCGTGTTTCAAGCCCTGGGCTAGAAACAGTCCTCAGCAGCTATGAAGGGACCAGAGTGCACTCCCCTTGGCTGTGGGTCCAGGATGTTAGCCACCACTCTTCCCTCTCATGGCTCCCAACACACTCTCTCACTGGGTTCCTCATTTCCCAGCTTGGCTGTGACCATAACCCAGCCTCTAGGAACTCACTCAGTGCTACCAAGTTGACACACATGTGCCACATTTCACATGGGAAACGCACAGGCAATAACAGTCAGAGAATTTCAATGTTTCCTGGGCTGCTAATATGTCCCAGGCACTGAGCTAGGGCCTGGGTGGAGAGTTGTGACTTAGATGCAGTCCCCACAACTCAAGTAGTTTTGCCAAGAAGAAGGGTCGTGGATGAAACGTGAGTAAGGAGAACTCATGAGGGTGTCCTGGAGGAGGTGATGCTGAACTGAACCTTACATTAGAAACTGGAGTTAGCTAGGTTAAGAAAAAAGATAATAAAATTTCTAGGTAAAGTGAACAGTATTTGCAATGGCACAGAGACTAGAATGCGTCAGCCCCAAATAGTTTCAAATAGCTGGTGCACAGCATGTTTGCAGGAAAAAACAATGTGGAGGAAGGCAGAGGGCAGACCAGGAAATGAAGGATTTGTAAGCAGAGCAGTGACACGAGCACAATGAGATGTCTCCCTTCAGCTGCCGTGTGCACAGTAGCTGAGAACCAGGCAAACCTGGGAGGAGTTAAGAGGCTGCTGCAGTCACTGGAGAGAATTCTTACTTAATGAAGACAGTGGTGGTGAGAACAGAAATCAAGAGACAGACGCCAAGTTCGGTGGCAGAATAACCAGTGAACATTGCTAATGTGGGTTGGACTGGGGCGGGGAATCGAAAAGGGAAGAAGTTTCTGGTGCTGGAGGCCGAGTGGGTGGTGGCTCATCTGCTGATGTGTGTGGCACAGTGCATGGTTCAGGTTGTGGGAAGGTGATTCTACAGAGACCGGGATGTCTGTGATCCCTCTGGCAGAGGTCTGGCAGAGCACTGGAGGTACCAGGCAAGAGCTCAACAAAGAGGTTGCTTCCCATTGGTTATGTCCCTTAAATGTCACTGCCTTTCTCAAGGCAGCCACTGAAGGTGACTCTGCTTTCAGCACCAGCTCCAACAGTTCTGCCTGTTGGGTGCCTGTGATCTCCACACCCTGACCACGCCTTCCATAAGCCCTCTGCTAACTGTGCAAGTGAGACTGGAGCGTGTATCCATTTCTGGCCAGAGGTCCCTACCTGGAACCCCCGAGGGGCTGGTAAGCAGTCACGGACACATCTCTGGACTGGCAGAAGCTGATCAGATTCTTCTGAGTGAGATATGGGTGGCACTCAATCTACAAAGAGAATCACAGCTGAACAAAGAACATTTAGACCACTGGGCCTCTAGAATTGAGGACCTCCATCAATGTCTCAGCTCTATAACCAACGAGCTGTGTGACCCACCTCCAGGCTCCAGTGTCCCCACCTGTGAAGTAAAAGGCTGGGCTGAGGGGTCTCTGAGAAGCTGCCAGTGCTAAATGGGCTGGAGGAACCTCTACACCTTCTGAATGTGAGTCCCTGTGAGGCTCCCCCTGACTGTTGAGGTAGAAGTGCCGCCCTCCCACCTGCTCATTGCCTTACCTCCTCTGTAATAAGGGTCAACAGCTGACACTTTATACACTGTTGTTCTTTGCAGCTGTCTAGCTGTCACCATAGGGCATAAGCTCCATGAAGGCAGGAATATGGATCTGATATTGTTTTGTTCAGGACCTCCGCCCAACCTCTAGAATAAGCTAGGCATACAGCAGGTGCTCAGTAAGTGCTGAGTGAATGAAGGAAGCCAGAGAGTTATGTGTGACAAACACATGGTATAGGTGACTCCAATGGATGGTTTAAGAAACTGAAGAGCAGATTCCTGTCCACACTCTCTGAGTTCCCTTGTATGATTCCAGGCCATAAGTGAACTTAAAATAAAGACCGGTTTGGAGTGAATTCAGAACCATGGACAGCACCCACAAACTACGTAATACCTGTGCCAAGACTTAAAGTGCCCCTCAAAGAAAAGCTGACACAGAAGCCCTGTGGTTCTGCATGCAAACAGTCTCTCTGTGTGTGAGGTTTTAAAGCAGGGGAGCTTCCAGAAGAGTGAGGACGTTCCAGGTATGTTCACTTGTGGAAGTTCCCTGAGCTGGAAACTCCGATGTGCCCACCACCAACAGACCAGGCAGTGAAATCCCACACGGTAACAAGGATGGATAACCACATAGGAATATGGGAGAATCTACCACCTGTGATGCTGAGTAAGGAAAGGCAGACACAGAAGAGGACACAACATGTCACATTATCCACATAAAGTTCAAAGGCTAATCTGCGCTGTTAGAAATCAGAACAGTGGCCTCCCTTGGCGAGGAGCAGAGAGTAGAAAGTGGGGGCTCCTAGGCTGCTGGTCCAGAGCTAGGCCTGGTTATGAGAATTTATCAAGCTCTATTTTTATGTGTGCACTTTTGGTGCATGTACACAACACACTAATAAGAACTTTCAGTAGAATAAATGCTCTTTCTACATACAAAGGCAGCCAGTCTAGAGAACACTGTAACCCTTTCTTCTCAAGTCATTGCTCATCATTGAAGTCTTGGCAGAGTCTGTGAACCTTTCAGAGATGGCTCTTTCAGGCTGTGACCTGCTCTGGCCAGATGGGAGAGGGGAGCAGGTTCCCTGATGAGATTCCAGGAAGCTGGCACAGCCTGTGACCATCATTAACAAGGATGAGGGCCTGCCGGACCCTTTGCCGCTTCCGAACATGCCTGGTGATTCACCCCATGGCTGCATGTCGAAAACCAGCTCAGCTTATGCCATGCCTTAAAGGACACCACCTCACCAGGTGAGTCTTTTAAAAAACGTCTCACCTGTCCACCTGTCATTTGCCTAACTGTGCCACAGCCATGACGTGTGACAGTCCCTGGGGAAAATGCCAACTTCATGCTCCACTCCGCCTTGTTTCCTGTGCAGCCATGTGGAGGTAACAGTCAAAAACCTGACTATTCTTTCAAGCCACCTAACCATCCATAGCTCACCTGGTTTGTCAATGGCTTGAACCTCAAATTGGGTTTATTTAAAAGTCTCTCCAGCTGCTCACAGTTGAAGTTGGACACTCCAATGGCTTTCACCAGCCCTGCCGTCACCAAGGCCTCCATGGCCTAAAGAGAGTAAGTATTATTTTGGGCTCATGGGCTCTGTTTACTCTACCGGTGACCCGTGGCTCCCACTCCCTCACCCAGTATCCTAAAACTGGCTCCACCCAATCTCTTAACATACTTTATCTGAGGCATCATAAGCATTTCTGCTCTTGAGTCTCTAGTCCAAGTTCCATCATTTAGTAGCTGTGGAATCTTGGGCACATTATTTGACCTCACTAAGCCTCAATTTCCTCATCAATCAAATGGGGATGGACGGTCTTGTCCATGTCACAGGATTAAGGATTATGTCAAATAATGAACACAGAGCATTTAGCTACCACTCAGCCCATGTAACTTTTGTTTCCATTACTCTGAGAGTCTCTTGACATGGTAGTGGCAAGTATTCCACTGCTACTCTATCTGCTTATCAGTCTTTCTTTTTTTTTTTTTTAAAGATTTATTTATTTATTTTTAAAGAGCGGAAAGGAAGAAGAAGATGGGGAGAAACACCAATGTGTGGCTGTCTCTTGTGAGCCCCCTACTGGGGACCTGGCCTGCAACCCAGGCATGGGCCCTGCCTGGGAATTGAACCAGTGACCCTTTGGTTCACAGGTTGGCACTGTATCCACTGACCCACACTGCCAGGGCTGCTCATCAGTGTTTCTACCTGGATTATCATCCTCTTCAGCACAATGATCTACTATGATTCTAATCCACCACCATTTTCCTTATTAAAGGACTTGAGGGTAGAAACCCCAAAGCTCTGTGCTGTTCACTGACCCGCAAGCTGGACTGGCCCTCAGCTTCAGAGAACATGGCGTGGTGCCAGGACAGTTAGTCAGCATGTGTCCTAGTGGCCAAGGGGCTGATGGCCACAGTCAGCGTGCAAGGTAGCAGTTACCCAGAGCCCACTCATGCTACACGACATCCCGGAGGTTCCTCCACCGATCCCCCATCTTTCAGGAGAGGCAGTGTCTGTGACAGCAGAGTTGTGGCCCCTAAACACCGTTCCCGACAGATCACACCCCTCAGTTAATCTCTGTTTCAGTGATTCCCCTGCTTAGAGGATGGCCTGACTGGGTGTTTACTGGACTGTGCTCCCCTCCCGCTCTGCCAGGATACCCTCAGGCACTCCAGACCTGCAACTGCCCATGTCACCCAGTGGCTGCAGAGTCTCATCTGCCCAAACTCAGCCAGTTCCAACATGAACTTGCTTTCTTCCCACACCTCACACTCACTCTCATGTTGACCTGCAAGATTACAGGTGCCCTGTGGCCTGGACTAGAGGCCAAAGTCAGCAGGAACCTCCTGTCCTCCTGTCACACCATCAATTCACTACCATGCCTCTCACACTCCCTCATGTCCTGACTCCCCCATGCTGGACACTCTGCTTCAAGGCTCATCACTCCTTGTCTGGATGCTGGCAGCAGGCTTGAAATGTGGTCCCCTCTTCCAGTGTCTCCCAGACCCACTCCCACTTCACCACCTGCCAAAGTTTTCATTCTGAAGTGCTTATAAGAGAGGTCAGGAAAGTATAAAATACTAGAAGTGGTAATGAAAAATGGATTTTTAATTTTCTTTTTTATACTCTTCCTTAGTTTCCATAATGACCTTGTGATATTTTTAATAAAAAATAAGCATTGGAGAATAAAGGGAGGTCAGGATCAGTTATCCGTAAATGACACATTTCAGAGAGAGGAACAAAAGAAAACTAGGGCTCTGAGAGTCATGGTCAGGTGTCCCTTCCCAATGCACCTGCACACCTGCGTTTCAGGGAGACAACCTGGTGTCAATGAACATGAGAGGCTCAGGATCTTACGGCAGCCCATTCGGAGGCCCATCAGTAGCATGAAGACACTGCTGGTGAGCCCAGCTTACCTCCCACGTGTCTAGGAAATCGGTGTCACTCGGGATCACCATGCCACTGCGATCCAAAGGTAAGTCTTTTTCTCCAGGCTGTAAGGACCAGAGGAAAGGAACTTACTGGGGGCTGGTGGTCACCCCTCAAGACAAGCATGGATGAAGGGAGAATGAGATTCAGGGAAAGAATGCTGGGCCCTGGGCCAGAAGTGTGGGTCCTAGTACAGCCCTCACACCACGCTGTGGGACTTCCCTTCTCCAGGCCCCAGCTTCACCTTCACAAGACAAGCTTTGGGTGGACTGGTGGCCAGCAAGGTCACTACTAGCCTGGAAGTTCACTGCCCACCTCTCACATGTCAGGAAAGAAGACCTAGAACCCTTGCCCCTTGTCAGCATATCATTTAGCAATTTCAGGTAAAGAAGAGGGAAAGGGGTTTGCCTTCCTATCTCAAGGGCTCAGTCAACTCTCTCCAAAGTCCATTGTGAGGCTCCTTTCTGCTTTTCTTAGGGTCCCCATCATGTGGTAGATAATGAAGCGAGAGATACCAAGAAGCACAGGAGGCTCAGGGCCCAGAGAGAGATTGGCAGGGAACAAGGGCGTCTCTTAGGACCCCTGGACATTCTGATGCCCAATCTTCTGCCCTGCCACACAGAGCTGTGTGTCACCTGTCACAGGGCCAATGGTGTGTGACACATGTTTGTTCAATGACACTTAATTGTTCTCTTGAGCAATAGTGGGGAGAATGTCTGAAATTGAAGCCTGATATACATTTTGTGGGAATTTTTTATTATGAAGCAGCTAGCTGTCCCATTTCAAGTCTCCTCCTGTGCTGACATTTCTCTCAACCTGTGGACAAGTGCTACCTGGTCTTATCCTTGGAGCTGACTGCCCAGAGAGTCCACTGCAGTGATCTGCTAGAGGGGTGTCCAACCTGCAGCCCATGGGCCACATGTGTCCCAGGATGGCTAGGTATGCTGTCCAACACAAAAAAAATCATAAATTTACTTGAAATACTATGAGATTTTCCTTGTGATTACATGTTTCAATGTAGTTAATGTGTGGGCCAAGACAACTCTTCTCTTTCCAGCATAGCTCAAAGACACCTAAAGTTTAGACACCCGTATAAGAGCACCAGGCAGTGTATCGTGTGCCTGACCAGAGCATCAGCATCTGGGCCCCTATAATCCTACTAAATCTTTCTGTGCTCAGTTGCACCATCTGTGCAGTGGGCATAGTAACAGTTACCACCTCCCAGAATTGGTGTGAGGATTAAGTGAACTGTATGTATGAAGTGCACAAAACAGTGCCTGGTCCAGCATTAAAATAACACTAACAGCCGACATCAGGTGTGACCCAGCTGTGGTCGCTACTTTAATCTTTCTCTCTCGATGCACTGAGGTCACAGACAGAAACCACTGCTGACTCATTCTTTCTCATCTTCAGTTCTTCACTAACATGACAGAGGAGCAGTTGCTACAGCCTTTATTGAAATTAGACACCAAGATTGAAAGTAAAGCTGTACTAGGAATGAAGTGGTTTTTGTTGTTTCATCTCAAAAGGAACTTGACAGCTGGGCACACACCGTGAGTTCCCCAAACATGGTGCACATGTGGGAGACACCTGTGTAGCCATCACAGCCTGCAATGTAGGCAGAGTGTCCTTTCAAGGACCCTTGGTCCCACCTGTGTGACTGAGCCCTTGGTAGGGCAGGTGCACAGTGACATCCTGGCCAGGACCCACATGAGACTGAGGCTGGGAAAGAAATTGAGCAGAGGGTCAGGGTGGGGATGGTTGTATGTGAGATGCAATCAATGGAAGGAAATAGCACCAAAAGGAGCAATAATCTCCCTCCAGAACTCTCTGTAACTGTTGCAGGTGTTGAGCAGACGTCTCCCATATTGCAAAGCAGCCATCACTCCCCAAAGAGAACATAAACTGGGGAAAGAAATAGGGCCCAGGAATTTCCTGGGACCTGGAGAGTGATGTGAGCAGCAGCTTCACTCAGCTGATGTCCTCTGTCTGCTTCCTGCTTTCACCTAGAGACCTGTGGAAACATGGTTCCCTTTCTTGGCTTGGAGGAGAAATGACTGGTTTGGAAGCAAAAACCACTAGAAGTGGGAAGTACTCGAGTCCAAGCCTTTCCTGACCTGAGGCCCGGAGACAACTGAATGTGTGTGTGTGGCTGACACAGCCCAGAACCCATGCACCCTGGCTGCTGGCCCAGCGCCTTCCACCCCACCATGTGGATATGACCAGAAAGGGAGGCTGCTGGTGGAGGATCTCACCAGGCCTGGGCAGTACCTTGAAACCCATGGGCCAGTGTATGAGGTAGAGGTCCAAGTACTCCAACTTCAAGGCCTTCAGAGTCTGGGAGCAGGCTGCCCTCACCAAGGACTTCTTATGGCAGGTGCACCAGAGCTATAAGGGGGAGGAGGAGTGTTGACAATTGGCCACAGAGCCAGTGTTGACACAGCCTCTGCCCCTGGGTCACCAAAAGAACTCCTTAAATTGTGTCCATGTCTTCCAGGATCAGCTCCACCACACTGCTCCTTGTCTGTGCTGGTAATTTTGCTCAGTTCAGGAACACCAACCATCTTTCAGGTCCTTGTACCCCACACACTGTCCCATGCTTCGTGCCTTTGCTCTAGTTAACCCCTCTGTGAGTCACACAGTCACTGACCCCTTCATCTGCACCATACCCAACACTTTGTCAGGTCTGGTTCAAGCAAGAATGCAAGTCACCAGCTGTACAGGAGAAATCATCCATCATGGGCTGTCAGCTGTCTCATCAGCCAAGTTCTGAGCGACCTGCACCTGCTCCCTCTGCAGGGCATGTCCTACCTTACTGACAATGAACAGGTCCTCCCGCTGTACCACGCCCTCCTTGATCTTGCACTGGATCCCAGCTCCAACCTCACTCTCATTGTGGTATAGGTATGCACAGTCAAAGTGCCGATATCCCACATCAATGGCCACTTTCACTGCCTGCATCACATCCCCTGGAGCCGCCTGCAAAATGAACAAGATCCGAGGAGCTGCCCTGCTGATCACCAGCAGGAGTAATAAACCATATGCTTGTGAGCTGTGGAGCTTTTGTGGTTGGTTGGTATGCAACACTTCTGGGGCAATAAGATCACTGGTGGCAGATTTGTGTAGTACATAAATAAAAACAAACAAAAGAAGCCTTTAAACAGATCAGGCAAGGGGAAGAGGATTAACCCAATTCTATGCCTCTGAAATCCAACAATAACCAAAAGGAGTGTTTTGGACTCCTAAGCACAGTTGTCACAGCTTTTCCTCACACTGATGCAGGAACAGGTGGACTCCCACAGTCAGCCATGTGCAGAGGGCATAGTGCAAAAATGATGGAATTAAAGTCAGGCAAGGAGTCAAGACAGTCCAATCCACCAGGTGTTTACTGAGCAGCTGCAAATGCATGGCCTTGGCTAGACACTGAGAACCACAATGAGTGAGACCACATCCTTGGCCTCTAAGAGTTAAGTGGATAGAAGAAAGAGTCTAAATAATATTTAGATGAGCAAGGAGGGGGTGGAGGGTTTGATCATTCTAATTCCTACTCCTCCAATAACTTTCTGTGTGACTTCTTAAAGGGACATCTTTCTATCAAAGACTAAATAAAAAAAAACAGAAAAACAAATTTGAAAGTAATTGGCAAGTCTCAAAGCACTGACAGGAATCAGAAGTACAAAGTAGAGAAAGTTTCAAAGTTCATAGTGCTTCCATCATCAGGCTTTTACACATTGAACAAGCAGTTTCTAAGTTTCTGTTAAAAAACCAAGTTGGCAGTGGAAGACTTTATTTTTTTTAAGCTGGAGTAGCAATACTTATATCTGACAAAACAGATTATGAATCCAAGGCTAATTGTAAGATACAAAGGACACTACATAATCATAATGGAAGCATACCAAACAAGAGGATATAACCCTTGTTATAAAAATTTATGCACCCATGTGTAAGAACACATAAATAAATGATGTAAATTTGGATATAAAGAGAGACACTGATAGTAATATAGTCATAGCAAAGGGTTTTAAACACCCCCCCTGGACATGAATGGACAGATCTTCCAAACAAAACAATAAGGAGACAGAGGCCTTAAATGACACACTAGATCAACTCACTTTAACTGCTATCTGCAGAGCATTTCACCCCAAAGCAACATAATATATATTCTTTTCAGGTCCACATGGATCATTCTAGGACAGGTCACAAGTTAGAACACAAAACAAATTTCAGTAGGTTTTTAAAAATATATTTTGTTGATTATGCTATTACAGTTATTCCATTTTTCCCTCCCTTTATTCCCCTCTGCCTTGTACCCACCCCTCTTACCTGCATTCCCCCACCTTAGTTCATGTCCATTGGTCGTACATATAAGTTCTATACTGTTCTTAACCTCCTTCTGTCTATTTTCTACCTGCCATTTATGCTACTTATTCCCTGTATCTTTTCCCCCATACTTCCCCATCACTCTCCTTTCTGATAACCCTCCATGTGATCTCCAGTTCTGCGATTTTGTTTCTGTTCTATTGTTTGCTTAGTTTCTTTTTGTTTTTGTTTTTATGTTCAGTTGTTGATAGTTGTGAGTTTGTTGTCATTTTACTGTTCATATTTTTGATCTTCTTTTTCTTAGATAAGTCCCTTCAACATTTCATACAATAAAGGCTTGGTGATGATGAACTCCTTCAACTTGACCTTATCTGGGAAGCACTTTATCTGCCCTTCCATTCTAAACGATAGCTTTGCTGGATAGAGCAATCTTAGATGTAGGTCCTTTCCTTTCATGACTTTGAATACTTCTTTCCAGCCCCTTCATGCCTGTAAGGTTTCTTTTGAGAAATCAGCTGATGTTCTTACAGGAACTCCTTTGTAGGTAACTATCTCCTTTTCTCTTTTTGCTTTTAAGATTCTGTCCTTATCTTTAATCTTGGGCAATATAATTACGATGTGCTTTGGTGTGTGCTTCCTTGGGTCCAACTTCTTTGGGACTCTCTGAGCTTCCTAGACTTCCTGGAAGTCTATTTCCTTTGCCAGATTGGGGAAGTTCTCCCTCATTATTTTTTTTTCAAATAAGTTTTCAATTTCTTGTTCTTCCTCTTCTCCTTCTGGCATGTCTATAATTCAGATGTTGGAAGGTTTAAAGTTGTCTTGGAGGTTCCTAAGCCTCTCCTCATTTTTTGAAATCTTGTTTCTTCATTCTGTTCCAGTTGAGTGTTTATTTCTTTCTTTTGCTCTAAATTGTTGATTTGAGTCCCAGTTTCCTTCTCTTCACTGTTGGTTCCCTGTATATTTTTCTTTATTTCACTTTGCATAGCCTTCACTTTTTCCTAAATTTTACGACCACACTCAACATTTCTGTGAACATCCTGATTACCAGTGTTTTGAACTCTGTATCTGATAGGTTGACTATCTCTTCATTGCTTAGTTCTATTTTTGGAGCTTTGATCTGCTATTTCATCAGGGCCATATTTTTTTGTTGTTGTTGCAGTACAGCTGTTAAGTTGTAAAGGGCAGAGCCTGAAGTAGTCCCCAGAGTGGGACAACCCATGTCACTGCATTGTGGTGCTATATGTGGGGGAGGGGTCATAAAGGGAACAATGCTGCTTGCTAGGCTCTCAGTAGACTTTCAGTCACTTCACCTGCTACCCACAAGCAAATTGGGCCCTTCCGGTGCTGATTCCTGAGTGAGTGGGTTTGTGTATGTTGTAGGACCCTGTGGGTCTCTCCAACAAACTCTCCTGGGATGGTGGGAGTTTCTCCCTCCACCACAACCCCCATACATTTTTACTGCCAGAGGTTTTGAGGCTTTCTTTCCGCATGCTGGAACCCTGGGTTTTGCAGACTATCTTGCTCCCCAGTTGTTCCTCCTGGTTTATCTGCACGCAAATGTGGGACCGCCCAGTCCACAATCGACTGCTTTGCCTTCCTGCCCAGTACTCCAGCCTCAGTCTTGACACATGTCCTCTCTGCCCAGCTGCCCTTCTCTGGCCCTCCTACCAGTGGGTGAATGTTTCTTCTTTAACACCTTGATTGCTGGGCTACATACAGTTTGATTTTCCTGGCAGTTCTGGTTATTTTTTGTTTTTAAATCTGTTGTCCTTCTTTTGGTTGTATGAAGAGGCAAAGTATATCTACCTATGCCTCCATTTTGGCCAGAAGTCCACAAATCTCAATACATTTAAGAAGACTGAAATCATATCAAGCATCTTCTCTGACCATAATGCTATGAAACTAGAAATCAATCACAAGGAGGAAACTGAAAAGCTCATAAAGATATAGAGGCTAAATAACATGCTATTAAGCAATAAATAGGTTTACAATGAAAACAAGTAAAAAAAAATCAAAGATACCTTGAAACAAATGAAAATGAGAACACAACAATCCAAAATCTGTGGGACATTGGGAAACCAGTCTTAAGGGGGAAATTTGTAGCATTTACAGTCCTATCTCACAAAATAAAAAAAAGCTCAAATAAACTACTTAACTTTGCACTTAAAGGAACTTGCAAAAGAAAAACAGCCCAAAGTGAACAAATGGAAAGAAATAATAAAGATCAGAGCAGAAATTTAAAAAATTGAGTTAAAAAAACCCTAAAATCAGTTAAACCAAGAACTCTTCTTTGAAAGGATAAAAAAAAAGAGAGAGAGAAAGGGCCCAAATTGATAAATCAGAAATCAAACAGGAGCCGTAACAATGACATCAAAGAAATACAGAGAAGATATTACAAACAACTATATGCCAACAATTTTGGACAATCTGGATGAGATGGATGAATTCCTAGAAACATACAATATTCCAAAATTAAGTCAGGAAGAATCAGAATATCTGAACAGACAGGTTACAACTAGTGAAATTGAAGCAGTAATCAGAGAACTCCAAACACACAAAAGCCCTGTACCAGATGGCTTCACGGGTGAATTTTACCAAATATTCAGAGAACTAACACCTCTCCTTCTGAAACTATTACAAAAAATGCAAGAGGATTGAAGACTCCCTAGCTCATTTTACAAACCCAGCATTATCCTAATTCCAAAACCCAGAAAAAAAACACTAAAAAGAAAGGTAATTGTAGGCCAATATCATTGATTTATATATGCGCATATTAAAAAATCTGCAACAATGTATTAGCAAATTGGGTTCAGCAATACATTAAAAAGATCATACACCATGATCAAGTAGGATTTATTCTGGAGATGCAAGGATTGTACAATATCTGCAAATTAATAAATGTAATACATGGCAGAAACAAAATGAAGGATAAAAACCATATCATCATATGAATAGATGCAAAAAAAGCATCTGAAAAAAATCTAGTGCTCATTTATGACAAAAACTCTCAGCAAAGTGGGAAGAGAGGGAACATACCTCAAGGTAATAAAGCCCTTATATGACAAACACACAGCCAACATCATACTCAATGAGCACAAATTACAAGCATCTCCCTTAAGATTAGGAATAAGACAGGGATGTCCACTTTCACCTCTCTTATTCAACATAGTACTGGAAGTCCTAGCCACAGCAATCAGAAAAGAAGAAGCAATAAAACGTATACATATTAGAAAGGAAGAAGTAAAAGTGTCATTATTTGCGATGGCATGATATTGTATATAGAGAACCCTAAAGATTCCACCAAAAAACTACTAAGACAATAAATGAATTCAGTAAAGTAGCAGTATACAAAATGAATATCCAGAAATCAGTTGCATTTTTATGCACCAATAATAAATGATCAGAAAAGTAACTAAAAAATAGTCTCATTCACAAGTGCTTTGAAAAGAACAAAATACCTAGGAATAAATCTAACCAAGGATGTAAAAGACCTTTACTCAGAATACTAGAAGACACTGAAGAAAGAAACTGAAGAAGATACTAGTAAGTGGAAGCACATACTGTGTTCATGGACAGGAGGAATTAACATCATTAAAATGTCCACATTACCCAAAGCAATCTACAGATTAAATGCAGTTTCTATCAAGATACCAATGGTGTATTTCACAGAACAAGAACAAACATTCCAAAAATTTGTATAAAACCACAAAAGACTTTGAAAAGCCTCGGCATTCTTAAGAAAGAAGAACAAAGTAGGAGGAATCACACTACCTAATATGAAACTATACTCCAAGGCCATAGTAATCAAAACATGATGGCATTAGCATAAAAACAGATATATAAATCAATGGAACTAAATAGAGAGCTCAGAAGTATATCTGTGCCTTTATAGTCAATTATATTTGACAAAGAAGACAAAAGTATACAATGGGCTAAAGATAGGCTATTCAATAAATGGTATTGGGAAAACTGGATCATGCAAAAAAAAAAAAATGAAACCACACACAAAATAAAGTCAAAATGGATTAAAGATTTAAATGTTAGACTCAAAGCTATAAAAATTCTCAAAGAAAACATAGGCAGTAAAATCTCGGGCATTTCTTGTAGTAATTTTTTCTGATATATCTCTTTGAGCAAGGAAACAAAAGAAAAAAAATAAACAAATGGGATTATATCAAACTGAAGTTTTGGCACAGCAAAGGAAACCATCAACAAAATGAAAGACAACCCACTGAATGGGAGAACATGTTCACTGATAAATCTGATAAGGGGTTAATATTCAAAATTTATGAAGAACTTATACAGCCCAACACTAAAAAAACAGACAATCCAATTTAAAAATGGGCAAAGGACCTGAATATACAGTTCTCCAAAGAGGATACGCGGATGGCCAATAGATACATGAAAAGATGCTCAATATCACTAGTCATTAGAGAAACGCAAATGAAAACCACAATGAGATATCACCTCACACCAGTCAGAATGTCTATCATCAATTAATCAGCAAACAAGAAGTGCTGGTGAGGATGTGGAGAAAGGGAAACAAACCCTTTTGCACTGTTGGTAGGAATGCAGGTTGGTGCAGCCACTGTGGAAAGCAGTATGGAATTACTTCAAATAATTAAAAATGGAACTGCCTTATAATCTAGGAATTCCACCTCTGGAAATTTATCTGAAGAAACTCGAAACACTAATTTAAAAATATATGTGTGCCCCTATGTTCATTGCAGTGTTATTTACCATCACTAGGATATGGAAGCAGCCCAAGTGCCCATCAGTAGATGAGTGGCTAAAACAGCTATGGTACTTTTATACAATGGGATACTACTTGGTGTAAAAAAAGAAGAAAATTTTACCCTTTGCCACAGCATGGATGGACCTGGAGAACATTGTGCTAAGTGAAATAAGCCAGTCAGAGAAAGACAAATACCATATGATTTCACTCAAAATGTGGAATCTAATGAACAAACTTAACTAACAATCAAAATAAAGACAGACTCATAGAAAGCAGGCAAGCAGCTCCAGAAGGCTGAGGGTGGATGGATGGAGGGATTGAGCAAAAAAGAAAAGAGAAAGAATTCTTGGACAGGGACCCGAGTCTAGTGATTGTGGGTGGTGTGTTGAGGTGGAAGACGGTAAAGGGGCGATAAGTGGTGATGGAAAAAAATTTAAAAATGAGTACATAAAAATAAACATCATCAACAAAAAACAAATTGCAATAGTATAGTTTCTTTTCTTTCTTTTTTTATTAATCCTCACATGGTGGATATGTTTACTGATTTTAGAGAGAGAGGAATGAAGGGGTGTGTCGGGGGACACAGGGAGAGAGAGAAGAGACAGAGACTGAGATAGACACACACACACAGAGAGAGAGAGAGAGAGAGAGAGAGAGAGAGAGAGAGAGAGAGAGAGAGACAGAGAGACAGAGAGAGAGACAGAGAAATGAGGCCCATGGGTTGCTTCCCATACCTGCCCGGACAGGGGATTGGGAACCCACAGCCTAGGTATGTGCCCTGAATGGAAATCAAACCCCCGACCTTTTGGTCACAGGATGAAGCTCCAATCAACTGAACCATCCGGCCAAGGCTCTTTATGATCTTTTAGACATAGATAATGCAGTCCAATAACAGTTGTCTGCTGTTTGATCTAATTAGGTGACTGGCATTCTTTTCTGCCTGTATCCAAGACTGATACATTTTGGGCTTTCCCAAACATTATTTCTGGATAATTTTGACTTGGCATCAATATTAAATATCATAAGAACACCCCCCCCCATTTTCAGAAAATATTCGATCTAAAAATTCCATCTTTCAAACACAGGAAGCTTCCTAGGGAGTTACAGACTACTAGCTGGGTTGGCAGACGCTGCTACAGGTGTCCCCGCGGATTTCCTAGGCCGTTGGGATAGAAGTCCCCAGCCCTGTCCCCCGCGGGTGGCCCCTCCACATCCCGGGGAGCTTCAATAAGCAAAGGTGATGCCCCTCCCCTACCGCGAGGCCCTCTTACCTTCCAGGTACCCAGGCCCAGAACAGGTATCTTTTCCATGCCTCAGGGAGGGCGTGTGAGGCTGCTGCGGGAGCCGCGAGGTGAGCCACAGTGGCGGACAAGCCATCGGCTAGAAGCTCTGGCAGTGAGCACCGCGGTCCTGCGGAGGCGCGCGGGACTGGGGGAGCTGCGCGATGCGGACCAGTGGGCGCGTCCACGCCCTCCGAGCGTGTCGGACGTTGGGAAGTGGGGTGCGCGCGCTAGGAGTTGAGGTCCTGTTGGGTCCCTGTCTGCTACCTACGTGCTGGGGGGCGCACAGCACCCTGAGAAGAGCAAAGCTAGGTTGACAGGCATGGGTCCCGAGGGTCCCAGTGTTGGTAGGGCCATCCCCAGGGCGGCCAGGAGAGGACAGGATCGGGGGCGCTGTGTCTACAGCTCCAGGCACCTGGGACTAGGGTAAGTCCCCGACCCCCACGCCGTGGGGAGGGGCCTCTAGGATAAGGCGGAGAGGCCTGCTTCCTACTGTACAACTGGATGTGCTTGGGGCGGGCACCCTGAGGGTCCTACAGGTTCGTAGGAGAGTGTGTTGTGTTTTTTTCTCTTTCGATGACCTTTTGCTGTGAATCCTGTAAATGCCTTCTACCCACCGAAGTTCTTGGGACAAGAGGCTGGTCTGGGGGCCGGGGCAGGGCACTGGACGACCTGGAGCCTGACCTCCCTTGCTGGAGCCTCAGGTACTCTGGTGGAACTGGACGGAGTCATTGCCCTGGCTGGCGTGAGCAGGCATCTCGAGGGAACTGGGTGCCCCGGGACAGTAGATGGAAACCGGAAAACATGGAGGATTCCAGGTCTCTTTCATACTCCCTGGAGCCCCCAGGTCCTGCTCCTTTGCCCCCTGGAGCCTGGGAGCCCCACTGCCCGAATGACCCCGAACAATCGTGTGTGTTTTTTTCTGGTGTCCGGTCTGCGGCTGCAGTGCTGAGGCAGTGCTGAGGGAGCGGGCTGTGCCCACTGTAGCAGCTGGAGCGGGGAACGGGTCAGTTATTCTGGGCTTGCCCCTGCTTCTGACCCAATTTGCACATTTTATTATTAGTCTCCATCTCCATGTGAGTTGCTCAGAGGCGAGGGGGAGCTGCGAGATCCTCTCATTGATTCATTCAGCTACTGTGAAAACAGAATTACTTGTGGGAATATCATAAAATCCTTTATATACACCTTTCACTTCACATTATGGCCACAAGTATTTTTGCATTTACTACTGTGTTTGTATCATTTGACTCATCCCGCGCCAGCATGAAAATGAGTCGTCCCTGAACCTGGATGAGACTTGCAGGGTGGGACCGTGAAGGCAGGCATGATGGAGAGGCTGGTAGAGTATTAGCTGTCTGCCCTTGGGATGGACTATTGTGACCCACCTCCCTGTTTGTCTGTTGAAACTTCTCCAGCACCCAACAGGTTAACAGATCTGCTGCAGAAAAGGTGGGTGCTTCTCCCTGTTACAGCACAGTGGTTACTCTGCCACCCCATAGCTGTGTGTCTTGGGAATGCCACCTTACCTCTCTAAGCCTCAGTTTGCTAATGTGAAAACATTGTGCTGTGAGGACCCAACTCAGGGAGTTGTCAGGACTAAATAGGATTAGCCATGGAGAGTGCTGACCCTGTGCCTGGCGTTGTGGAAAGCACTGCGGGGGGCTGTGATTTTCTTTTTTATGATTTCCTCTTCCCCATGAAGAAGCTCTCTGCCACAAGCCTCACTTATTCTGTGGTCTTGGTAAAAGTTGCTTCCATCTGCAATGGAGGTTTCACATTCTATTTTGGTGTCCCTGTCCTAAGTGTAGCCAGAGTAGGAACCCCTGGGGGCTTGCTGAGGGGCCCCACATACACTGCAATCTCTGAGAATGTTCATTCTGGCAACAATAGATATATCAAGTGCCTACTGTGCACAGGTCCTTTTCTACGTACTTGGCATGGTTCAGTGAATGGAACAGACTAAAATCTCTATCTTCCAGGCTTCTGTTCCAGTTGGGGCATAGGCCAGTCCCACTAGACATCACAGAGGACCCAGGATGTTCCATGTGTCACCCTCCTGGCCTCCTCTACATACGGATTCCTCTGTCTTCTTTGTCAGACCGACAACAGACCCCAGGAACAGCTAAAGGTGTGAGAAGGTTCCTGTCTTCATAGTGGGGGATATTTGGGGCTGAGGCCAGTTGGGGTCAGCATCTGGGAGGTGTAGACTTTACCGGCCTAAATGTTTATGCTTTACATGCAGCTCAGCATGCCCAGACCCAGACCATGCCTGCCTTCTTTTGGCCCACCTGGATGACCAGGAGCCCACAGAGGCAGAGCCCTAGGGTAAGGCAGTGGGAGTAGGTGCATGTGGTCATATGGGGAGGTGTCACTGCTGGGGCCCCTTGGGGAGGAGCTGGGGAGGAGATGACAGAGGTTGGTGCGAGGACAGGAGCAGACAGGCCTGAGACCATTGGAGTCAGCCTGGGAAGATGTCCTTCTCTGGAAGGCTCTGGGATATGTTCTGTCTTTGGAGACAGGCCCATGGGAAGGCAGGCTGTGGGTGACCTCTCCTCTTGCAGCTCCAGTGCCATCTCCAGAGTACTGCTGACTCCTGTACCAGCTCCTGTACCTTCTCAAGAGCTAGATCTTACCGTATAACTAAGAGCCCAAGGCCTCTTTGAGCTTGAGGCATTTTGTCATTAGATTTGATGCCATCTCTGTCAGCAGGTCCGGAGCCAGAGCCGAGCGCACAACCAGTTCTAGCAGCAACTCCAGAGCTGGAGTCCAGCTACAGAAGAAGCTCTAGAGCCGCCTTGTGTTACCACCTGTGGAGCAGGGGCAGTGCCAGCTCCCGAGCTACACCCAGCACCAGAGCTGCCTCCTCTCCCCGCTGGCGGTAGCACTTTTTATGTTTTTCCTTTCTCTCTTTATATTTTAAAAAAAATTAAAACATTGTGTTAAAATTTACATTCAGCATAATGTAATTTTTAAATAATTTTTAAACTTCAGTTCAGAGGCTTTAAGTTCTTCCCTACACTGTGTAACCGGCCCCACTGTCTAACTGCAGCCTCTCTCCATCCCCCAGCAGCAGAGCCCATGCCCTGTGGTGACTGTGGTCACTTCTCCAAGCCCCCAGCAACAGCTAACCTGTTTTGTCTGTTTCTTTACCTAGTCTGGATTATCTATATAAATCAAATCTTAATATGTGGCTTTTTATGTCTGCCCATATATTTCAAGAGGGACTCACTTTTGCTTTAAAAAAATTTAAAATAGCACTTTTTTATTTAAAAAACAAATTCCAGATGAAAAGGTTATATGTGAAAACAGAAGCCCTTACAATAAATATGTTCAAATCTTGGGTGGGAACTGCTGTTCTAAGGGTCACCAAGGGTCAGGAGCCAGAAAGAAAGAGTGGGCTCTTCTGCGGCCATCCAAAAGCAAGGAAAGTGTCACCAGTGGAAGAAAAATGGAAACCAGAGCAGCATTCCTCAGAACCCACCCGAGGCCAGAGGAAGGCTTAACATTCAGGTGGCTCCAGAAACTCTCACAAATCACTATTTTAAAAAGGGACCAGAAACAAGCATGCAGTGCAAACGAGAAGCATGTCAGATGCTCGCCTCGCCATTGAGGACACACATTATGGAGATAGCAGTTTTTATGTCTGGTGACAACCAGTCCTGGAGACAATGTGAGGAAACAGGAACCACCAGATCCCCTGGAGAGAATTGTGAAAAGACACTCCTCTTTGGGAGAATAGCTCACAGGACCCATAAAGCCTCACAGGTACATGCAAATCTTTACCTAGCTGTGCTGAGCCTAGGAATGTATCAAAGAAATTCTTGCACAATTTTTCCAAGCTATATTTATAAGACTACTCATTACAGTTCACACAGACTATTCTTTGCAGGGCTATTGCCCTGGTCCCAGTTGCATCCATGCCCCTATCCCTCCTGCTAATAACTTAGCTTCTGCTATCCAGGACAGAGGGAATGGCCTGCCTGCCTGCCTGCTTCCTCTCCCTGCAGGCACAAACCTCTTCCTCTCAGTCAGGGAAACACAGGTAGGGAAGCTCAGTGAGTCACAGGGATGACCTTGAACCTGCTCCACCCAGGGGAAGCTCTCAATTAGGACAGAACTCACTTGAGCTTGTGTGAGCAGAGGCCTTTACAAAGCACAGGGGTGTTGGGAAGCTGCTGGAGGGTCAAAGCATTAGACTGGAGATTTGGAGATGGAAAAAGTGCTGAGACTATTTCTAAGACTCCCCTGGAGTGACCCCTGCCCCGTTTCTCTGCCAGCCCCAAGCCTACGTAGCCAGCACATCCAGTGCCTATGTGGGAAGAGGCTAGTGGTTAAGGAGCACTGAGGTCAGACAGATTGGAAAGGTATTATTGTTTGAGCCTCCATTTCTTCCTCTGGGAAATTGGGATAGCAGTAGCCTCCCTTGATAGCATGAAGAGAAGTTCAATGAGATTACACTTGGAGGGCCCTGCCCATTCCAAGAGCTCCTGTGACATGGACCTTAAAAAGGGCCCACTTGGAAAAGGTGGCCTGCCCCAGTGGAAGGCACATTCTCAGCGTGTGTGTGCTGTGAACTGTAGCTATACCTTGTGTGACAAGAGTTGTCAAAGTGCCTGTCCCCTGTGCCTCGAGGATGGGACTCTGGAAAGAGCAAAGCAGCTTTTGCCCAGCGATGTCTCAGCAGTAGGGTCTATAGCACAGGAGGAAGAATGTATCTTGATGTATCTTGAAAAATGACAGTGAATTACAGTAAGCTTAGTGAAGTGGTGACTCCAATGCCTGCTGCCTTCTAGATGTTTCACCCCCTAGTAGTTGACCTGTGGCTTCTGATTTGGGAAGTGCTGTTTTTCTCCATATCTGCTAGTAAGGACCCCCAGAAGCCATCTGCTTTCCACAGGTAGGACCAGCAATGCTTTCTCCGCCCCACCCCTGGGGTGTATCAGCTCTCCAATCCAATCAGTTTAGTGCACAGGGATCTTGATTGTCTTTTCTTCCACAAGATATCACACTGGCCCACTGTATCAATGACATTCTAATTGGACCCAATGAGCAAGAAGTAGCAACTGCTCTGGACTTCACTGGTAAGTGTGTACATGTCAGAGGGTTGGGAATCCAACAAAATTCAAGGGACTCCACTTCAGTGACATGCCTAGGGGTTGGTGATCTAGGGCATGTCAAGATACCTCTTCCAAAGTGGAAGATAAATTGCTGCATCTGGCCCCTCCTTTCACCAGAAAAGGCACAATGCAGAGTGGCCACTTTTGATTTTGGAGGCAACACACTTCTCATTTTGGTATATGGCTCTGGCCCATTTATCCAGTGAACTGGAAAGCTGCTAGTTTTGAACTGGGCCCAGGACAAGAGAAAGCTCTGCAATAGGTCCACGCCACCATCCAAGCTGGTGCTGCAGGTGCAGTGGTGCCTGAAGTGTTGGGGGCCATCAGGGCTGCTGTGTGCAGCCTTCCGCGGCCCCTTTGGTGACTCAAGGAATAGGCTCTTGAGATTTGGGAGCAAGGCCCAGCTGTACTCTTTAGATAACTATGTTATGTATTATACAATATGTAAAATATTTATTACATGCATTACCAGTTATAAATATATTACTATTAAAATATGTATCAATATCAATATTTTAATACAGTATTATATGATAATGATATATAATACACAATATAATATGTGATTATATATGATTATATTCTAGTGTATTTAACTACATACTGTGTAATTTGTGATCTTTATGTGCTATTGCCTAATTGTTCTGGCTAGAATTGCCAATACTGTGTTGAGTAAAAATGGGGGGAGCGTGCATCCTTCCCTGTACCAGACCTTACAGCAAAAGCTTTCAGTTCTCCCTCATTGAGTGTGCTGTTAAATGTGGGCTTTTCATAAAAGGCCTTTATTGTGTTGAGTATTTTATTCCTAGTTTATTATTTTTATCATGAAGGGCTGTTGAATATTGTCACATGCTTTTTTACATCACCTTAAATGATCACATAGTTTTTTCCTTCATTCTGATAATGTAGAGGTTTTCTGTATGTTAAACCATCCTCAGAATGGACTCTCTCACATTTGGCTTCTGTCCTTACACCCATGACATTCCTAAATGTCTGCACAGGAGTCTATATGACCGCGTGGCATGTCTGTCCTCCCACACTGCTTCACTGCCCTGGTTTCTGTATCTTAAGGAAAAGTCTGAGCAGCTGGAATTGTATGTCCTCTAACTTTATTCAAGATTGTTCTATTCTTGGCCTTTTGTATTTCTTTATAAATTTTGCAATTAGTTCATCAGTTTCCACAAAGAAATACCTGATGAGGCATTTTTATAGGGATTGTATTGAATCTATAAATAAAATATAGGAGAACTGACATTTTAAGACCATACTAAGGAAAAAGACACAAGAGCTTAAAGAGAAAGAAATGATAAAGTGGGAACAAATATTTTCAACTCATATCTTAGGCAAAGGGCCTAATGACCCCTTTAAATAAAGAGATCCTAGAAATTGATGAGAAAAAAGCAGCCACAAAATATAAAATGGACAAAATACATTATCACGTACTTCACAAAAAATATAAATAGCCTTATACACATGAAATGTGCTAGTGTCAAGTATATGACAAAATTACTAAATCCAGAAGATTGAGTATATATTATGAAGCTGTATAGAATAGGAACTTTTATTCTTTAGTGGTGGGGATGCCTGTTGCTTTCCAACGGAGGAAGTTTGGACACATCTATCAAAATTACAAATGTCTTCCCTTTGATTCAGTCCAGGTTTGGGGCATTTTTTTCCCATAGAAACACTTACACTCAACATATGCAATGGTTACTCACTGCAGACTTCTTCATATGAGAAAAGATTGAAAACAACCAATTTCCTTCATTGTTGATCAGTTGTATGAATGATGGCCATCCCTGAGAGGGAATACAATGCAGGTGGGGGAAAGATCAGGAAGAGAGAGAGTGAAGGAAGGAAACTCTTTGCCTACAAATTTGCAAAGATCTCTCCCTGGTCCTGATTATTTACAGGGCTGGCCCTCACTGTTCTGTCCGTCCCACTTCAAGCTGGCTTTTTTAAGCAGTTGGAAACATGACTAGTGCCATCAATGCCAAAGTCTTTGTGGCCAATTGGGGTTAAATGCCAGGGATCTGGACCAAGTGTAGACAGTGACTAGAAAAGCGATCCGAGCTGGTCTCCTGGAAGACATTGCCAAGTTTCCTTGGTAAATTTAACCCCCAGCTTCTGGTTATACCCATGGGAAGACAGATCACAGGGACATCGTTGACTGTCTCATAGGAGCAAGAAGAACTTCATGGGGGAACCTAGTAATGGTTTCCTCCTGCTCTTTTTAAAGATGGCAAAACTGAGGGCAGTTAAGGGAATGGCCACAAGGAATCACGAGTAGCATGGGTGCTCAGACCAAGGGGCCCACGTCCCCTCCAGCCTCACCCAGGTTGGTTCTGAGCTGGACACATGTATGACCAGGACATGTGTATGACCTACTGATCCTGGCAGCTGCCCTGTCTGGCCTGTGACCCACATTCCCTCTGAGCTCTGTTCCAGTCAGCTTCCTCTGGTAGAACCTAGTAGGTACTTACCTATGCACTCAGTCAGTATTATCCTCCCAAAAGGCCTATCAGGTGGCTGCTCTCATTTTACAGATGAGACCTGAGACAAAAAAGTCTTAGGTTGACTGGTTCATTTATTGATGCACTCAGTACCTGTGTACTGCTTGCTGTAGTGTGCAAGCAGCTGGAATATAATGTGAACCCCAGACACCTTCTGTGTCCTCAGAGCTCACAGCCCAACAGGTGGGACAACATCTAACCTGCAGCCAGTAAATGGAGGCTCCAAAGCTACAGCCACCTCTAGCACAAGGATGTACATGCCTGTGGAGTTAAGAGATAGCTCTGGCCCTGGCTATCTCTTAGAGCTAGATGTAGGACCAGCTGCAGAATTGGAGATACCTCCAGCTTGAAGACTTGGATCAGTTTGAGAGTTACAGCCAGCTCTGGTTCCAGATGCAGACCTAAAGCAATATCCATAATCCATTCTCTCATCAATTCTGGTACCAATGCCAGAATTAGAGTCAGCCACAGAACTAGCAGCAATTTGGAGCCAGCTTTAGCACCACTGCCTGAGCTAGAGCCTGCTCCAGCACCAGCTCTGGCACCAGATCCTATGCCTGCTCCACAGCCAAAGCCAGTTGCAAGTCTACCATCAGCTGCAGCACAGGCTTCAGTGCTAGAGATCCCCCCACCCCAGCAGTCAGCACCCAAGCTACAGTCAGCACCCGCTGCAGTACTGGAGCTGACTTTCTCTCCCTTGTGATGGTAACTTTTTAAAAGAATTTTCCAATTCATATACTTTATGGTTTATTAGGTTTTATGTTTTGAAATTTACATACAGTGAAAATTTACCTTTTAATAATTTTTAAATTGTACAATTCAGTGGCATCAAATAAATTTAATACACTATGCAATTATCACCACTATTTACCATGCCAAACAGAAATCCTGTCCACATTAGTGCAGACTTTTTAAGGCACCCCAGACCTGCTTTTAGCTCTGGGGAGGCCCCAGGAGCCCTGCTCAGGAGTTTGGGACACTTGGATCTTTCTTTGGGTGCAGAATGGGAAACACTGGCATCAGGAAAGGGTCCCCGTTTTCACATATCTCACTCCCTGACCACCACTTACCTCCTTTCTGTTTCTATGCAATTCCTTATCCTTGGCCTGTGGGCTCCTCCTAAGCACAGCTGACCCTTCCTCTGCCCCTGCCCCACCAGAGCTGAAGATCCCTGACAACACCAACCTGTTCTGCAAAGCAGACTTTTACCAAGGGGTGAAGGTCAGGCATGGAGCCAGCCCAACCCTCTCATGAAGCAGCTGAGACTCCAGATTGCCAAGGACACCTAATTGGTCCCTAGCACTGGCCAGCACAGGGCCACATCCCCAGGGTCTGGCTATTCAGGTAACTAAGCACTTACAGAGTGCAGAGTCCCAGACCAGGTAGGCATTTTCTGCTTATCCTGCCAACCCAACTCATTAGGGAGTCCAGATTCACCTTGCAACTCTACTGTAGCCTCAGTGCCTGCCCTTCAGTGGACTGGCCTGGCCTTCCCTTTTCCACTCACACGCCCAGGTTTCTCCTGCTCTTTGGGAACCAGAAGACCAGCTGACACTTGCCAAGGAGTGCTGGTAATGAGCATAGCATCCCACTCCAGAAGTGCACCACAGGGCAGTGCCTTTTGAACCCTTCCCTCACACCTCTCAAGTGCAGGTCATGGCCACTGGTGCCCACGGCATATCTCACCATCTAGCCACAAGGGACAGCACACCTTCCACTCCTAGTCCTTGGATCAGCTCAAATGTGTCTCTTGCCTTAGCAACAGGAATGTGCTGATGTCCTCCGTGTGCACTCACTCAGCTCCTCCAATCTTCTGGGAAAAAGAACAAAGTGAGTGTTTCTGGGGTTCTCATTGGCCAGGACATGAAGTTCTCACCTCGCCCCATTTCTCTGACATATCTTACCTTTCTCAGCCTCTCCCTCGAAGTAGGTCTGGTGTGCCTGGCAGAGTCTGGCATTTGCGGCTCTCGCTGTCCCCACAGTTCTGGGAGTCAACATTCCTGTCATACCGGGTCATCCAGGCTTAGGTCAGCTCCCAGCAGCCCCTCTTCCTCCTCAGCTCCCACCACACCAGAGGCCACTTTGTCAGTGTGGTGGTGGACAACAGCAACATGTTCCAGAGCTTCCTAGTGAGCTGCACAGGTGTGGTGTCCCCTTGGTCCCCTCACTTAGACTTGTCTGAGCACAGACCTCTCCTGAACAGCTACTTTGAAAAGGCTCTTGGTTTTCCAGGCATCATGCCATTCATGAGAGGAGACAGATGGCCACCAGAGTCCCCAACTGTACACAGGAGGCCACTGTGGCAGGCCTCCTTTGGGGCTAGAGGCAGCTCCAAAACCAACCGCAGAGTCAGAACCAGGGCCAGAAACATAAGTAAAACCATCATAAGGCTCAAGAAAGAGCCAGGTACAACATTGACTCTAGAATCAGTTACAAAGCCAGAGCCTGTGCCAGCACCACCTCCTGCACCAGCTTCACAGCTACAGCCAGCTCAGGCACCAATTTTTGAACTAGAAACTGCTGCATCATCAGCTCTAGCATCACCACCAGTAGAACCAGCTCAGGCAAGAGCTCCAATACCAACTCCAGAGGTAGTGTCCACTTTATCATGGTCTTCTGTGCCAAATCCAGCAACAGTTACATCACCACCTGCTCCAAATAGATTGCAGAATTAGAGCAGTGCCAGGTTGGAACTGGGACAAACACCAGTTTCAGAAGAGTCAGGTCCAGAACTAGTTCTAGCATCAGTTGTAAGCTAGAGCCTATACCAGCTCAAGAGCTCATACCAGTTGCAACAAGAGCTCTAGCTCTAGCTCCAACACCATCACTACCAGCTACTCCAGAGATAGAAGTAGCTCTGTCATCAATTTGGGAGCTGCCTCCAGCACTAGGTGTAGACCTATAACTGGCCCCAACATCAATGATAAGGATAGAGCCACTGTGAGTTTCAGAGCTAGAACCAGTCCCAGAAACAGCTCTAGCACCAACACCTATCCTAGAGTCAGCTTTAGCACCTGCTCCAGAGCTACGGGTAACTCCACAGCAAGAGCCAACTAAAACTCCAGATCCAACACCTGCTCTAGAACCAGAATGAGGTTTGGTGTCACCTCTAGTGCAAGCTTATGAGATACAGCTAATAGCAGCTCCAAAAACAGAACCTTCCTGCCCCTAGTCTGTGGGGGCAATTTTTTTCTTCTTTTGTAGCTGTTTTTGTTTCTTTTTTCTTTTTTTCATACACTTTATGGATACCTGTATAAAATTCATATCAAATCAGATTTATCTTTTAAAACATTTTAAATTGTACAGTTTGATGGCATTAACTGAATTCACTACATAGTACACCATCACTTCTATCTAGTTCCAGAACATTTTCATCACCCTAAGCAGAAACCCTGTACCCATTCAGTTACTCCCCTTTCCGCATGCCCCCTGCTCCCTGGCAACAATTCCTGTGTCTATTCATTGACCTATTTAGGATGTTTATACAAGTGGTGTATCACAGAAGATGTGGCCTTTAACCCCTTTAAGGGGTTTCTTTATCATAGCACAATATTTATAAGGTTCATCTACGTTGTAGCATGTATTAATATCTCATGCCTTTTTTGGTTGAGTAATATTCCATTGTATGAATTATGACTTTATCCATTCATCTGATGGAGATTTGAGTCATGTTTATTTTTTCAGATACTGTGAATAGTACTGCTATGAACAGGCATTACAGGTATTTGTTTGAATACATGTATTAATTTATTTGGGTACATATGCTGGATTGGAATTGCTAGGTGCCAGGTCCATTGGCAATGCCACACTGACCTTTTTGAGGAACTGCCAGCCTGTTTCCCACAGTGATGCCACCATTGTACATTGCTCTCAGCAAGGTACGATGCTGCAAACTCTTCAACATTTCCAACAGTTATTTCCTGTTTTTAAGTTACAGTCTTCTTAGTGGGTATGAAGTGTTATCTCATCATAGTTTTTGATATTTTGTTCTTTCTGTCTTCACATGCATGTTGGTGTTTGTATATCTTCTTTGGGCAAATGTGTATTGAAGTACTTTATCCATTTTTAATTGGACTGTTTGTACAATTAAACCATTCATTGTTGAATTATAGGAACGTTTTTGTTGTTGAATTATAGGAATTTTGTATATTCTAGATATTTTCTCCCATTCTGTGGGTTGTCTTCTAAATCTCTTGAGAGTGTCCTTTCATTCAAAAAATTTTTCATTATGATGAATTTCAATTTATGTTTTTTTGTTGCTTTTTCCTTTGGAGTCATATATAAGAAACCATTGGCAAATTGATGGTCATGATTTGTCCCTATGTTTCAATCTAATAGTGTTATTCTTTTAACTCTTAAATTTTGGTCTTTGATTCATTTTGAGTTAAAGTTTCATATGATGTTAGAGTAAAGCTCTACCCTTGCTCTTTTACATGTAAATATCAAGTTTTTATGGCACCATTTGTTGAAAAGACTGTTTTTGGCCATGACCAGTGTGACTGAGTTGGTTGGGCATCGTCCCACAAAGTGAAAGGTCGCTGGTTCAATTCTCAGTCAGGGCGCATGACTGGGTTGTGGGTTTGGTCCACAGTTGAGGCACATATGAGAGACAACTGATTGATATTCTCTCTCACATCAATGTTTCTCTCCCTCTGTCGCTCTCTTGCCCTCTCTCAAATAAAAAATTAAGAGGCTTTTTGTCTCATATAATGATCCTGCTCCCAACCCTGAAAATCAATTAACTGTACATGTGTGGATTTATTGCTTGACTCTCCATTGTATTCCATTGACCTGTATGTATTGATCTTCTCTGTTGAAACTTTGCTGAAAATGTTGGTTGGCTTCAACAGCTTTTAACATTTTTTTTATTTATTTTTATTTTTATTTTATTCCTTAACATTTTCTATATAGAAACTCAAGCCATTTCTAAATAGAGATGCTTTCACCTTCCTTTCCAACTTTGATGTCTTTTTATTTCTTTGTCTTGCCTGATTGCTCTGGTCTAACTTCCTTTACTATGTTGAAACAAAGTGGGGGAAAAGGGCATCCTTGTATCGTTCCAGTTTGCAGAGAGAAAGCTTTCAGTCCTTCAGTCTTTCAGTCTTTCACCATTGGGTACGATGGTAGGTTTTAGGTTTTTGTAAATATTATTTATCGTGTTGAGAAAATTATCTTTCTGTTTTATTGAGCTCTCTTATCGTGGTTTTGTACTTTGTTACAGCTGATCACATGGTTTTTATTCCTTCATGATATGGTGCATTACATTGGTTGGTTACCTACTTGAATCCTTGCATTCCTTGAACAAATTGCACTTGATCATGATATATATTCCTGTCAATATGCTACTTAATTCTCTTTGATAGTATTTTGTTGAGGATTGTTGCATCTTTATTCATAATGGATTCTTGGCCTGTAGTTTCCTTTTCTTGTGAAGTCTTTGTCTGCTATGGTATCAGTGTAGAATGGTGGTATCATAGAATGAGTTAAAAAGTACATCTTCCTCACCCCAGCTTGTGTGGCTCAGTTGGTTGGAGTAGCATCCCATACACCAAAATGTTGGGGGTTCGAATTCCAGTCAGGGCACATACCTAGGTTGTGGGTTTGATCCCTGGTTAGAGTGTGTATGGGAGCCAACCAATTGATGTTTCTCACATCAATATTTCTCTCTAAAATTAATAAACATAGGAAAACAAAACAATTTTAAAGTATTCCTCCCTCTTACACCTTTCTGTGGGTATATGAGAATGACTGGTGTCATAGCTTCAAAAATATTTGGGAGAACTTACCATAGAAGTTCTTTGCTTTTCATTGTTGTTTAAGTTTCTGATAACTTATTCAATCTTTTTACTATTATGGTCTTATTCAGATTTTCCATTTATTCTTGAGTCAGGTTTGGTAGTTTGTGGGCTTCTAGGAATTCATCCATTTCATCTAGTTTAATTAATCTGAGGGCACACCATTGTTTTCAGTATTTCTTAGTAATCTTTTTTCTTTATGTGGAGTCATTAATGACCCACTATCATTTCTGATTTCAGTAATTTGAGCCTCTCTCCTTTCCTTAGACAATCCAGCTAAATATTTGTCAATTCTGTACATCTTTCCAAGAAGGAACTTTTAAAAAAGATTTTATTTATTTTTAGAGAGAAGGGAAGGGAAGGAGTTATACAGAAGGAGAAAGAGAGGGAAAGAAATATCAGTGTGTGGTTGCCTCTTGTGCACCCGTTGCTGGGGACCTGGCCTGCAACCCAGGAATGTGCCCTGACTGGGAATTGAACCATGACCCTTTGGTTTGTAGGCCTGTGCTCAATCCACTGAGTTACACCAGCCAAGCCATCCAAGAAGGGACTTTTGCTTGCATTGTTTTCTTGAATGCTCATCGGTTCTCTATTCCATTTATCTCTGCTCTAACTCTTATTATTTTTTCCTTCTGCTAACTTTTGTTTTACTTTCCTCTTGTTTTTCTAGTTTGCCAAAGGCATCTTCTAATCAGCCCCTGGCACTGGTCAGGCACAGAGTCGTGCCCTCCAGGGTCTGGACTGTCAGGCAGGTAAGCACTTACTGACTGGAGTAGACTAGACTACTAGGGCATTTTCTGCCCCAACTGCCAGCCCAGGCCACCCTCAGATTCCACTTTTGGCCTGAAGTTCTCTTGGCTTTTGAAAATATATGTGTCATATATATGAAACCAGCTGGTCCACAACTGATTTGAACTCCCATAGACCACTCAGAGCCTTGGGTGCTTCTGCTCTCTGGGATCCAAAAGACCAGCTTAATTTTGCCAAGGGATGCTGGCATGGCTGTGGAGTCCTGCCCACCACCTATCACTGTCCTCTGTGTACTTCCCTTGTATCTTCCTGGGTGTGGGTCACTGCGACCTGTACTCAAGGGCACCCACTCTACCAGTGGGCCTGACCACTGAACAGCCAGCCCTTCCATTCAGCCACAAGGACCCCAAAGGAAAGCCCAGGACCAGCAGCAGCTTCCACTCCAAATCCTGTGACCATTAAAGATACAGTCCTACCTCACAGAGAGGACTTGCTGGTGTGTTCAGTGAGGACTGAGCTGGCTCCTCCTGCTCTGAAGATCAACATGAGCTTTTTCCTGGAGTCCTCTGTCAGCACCGCCATGGAACCTCTCTTCTCAGTGCTAGTGTTCCCCAATCAGCACCCATAAAAGGAGCCAAGAAGCCCTAGTTTCTAAAAGTCCCAGATGCTGCATGTTGGCAGATGGTGCCCTGTAGAGTCTGGGACTTCTGCTGACCTTACCTATAGGGAACTTACCCGTGTGGTATGGGGAATGTAGCCCAGGCCCTACTCGGAAAGGCCAGGGTAGAGTGAGGTCGGCACACTGGACCCACGCCCACGGGTAGGTTTTCCCCATGGGGAATCAGGCCTGCAGTGCACGTAGGCACTGGTGGATTGCTTTCACTAAAGCTCCCTCACCCTGAATTGCAGCAGCAAATGCTTACTGCATATCTTTAAAGTAACTTCTTAAAATCTGAGCTAAACCTCCCAAGTATGGAGTGTAACCAGTTCAACCACTTTTCCCTTTGTATGTGCAAATATCCTTCTTCTCTGATGTAATTAGCAACAACCTCTCCTTTGTTGTCTGTAAAAGTTAACCACCTAAAGTGAACCTGTGCATAGTAAATGAGGACCATCCTCAATGTAATGTACCCAGAGAAGCAATAAAAGCCTTCCCAGGCAGGGGTCAGGGCCTTCCTTCTCACTTAGAGAGCGGCCATGCTGTCCCTTTTTCTCCACAGGACTTCTGTAATCCATGCGATTTGTCACAGCCACAACACATGGATCCCACCGGCTGGGGTCCACACCACTTACCATCCTCATTGCTCTGAGAGTCAGCCTCCCTTTAGACCCCCCAAATCTAGAGCATCAGTTTGATCTCCAGCAGAATCTCCTTGTCAGCTTCTACCATGCCCTTGACTGCCACACACAGCCACAAGCACCGTGCCTCTGAGGACCGCAACTCTACCTCCTCGGTGTTGTTTCATATCCAGCAGGTGTGCAGTGCTGCTTCATCTCTGTCAGCCTGGACGGAGGTCAACAGCAACATGGACAAGAGCACTCTGGTGATCTCTATGGGTGGGATGGTCCCCTCACTTGGACCTCTCCTGAAGTCACTTTGACAAGTAGCTACTTCTGGCCCTTCCAGGCAGCACATCTCATCCTGGGGGACAGACAACTACCGCAGCCCTCCACTGTACATGAGGACACTGAGGCAGGTCTGTTCTCCTCACCCCTGGGGAGCTCTCTGGGACCCATGCTTTGGTGCGGGTGGATAACTATGTGCTCCACTCAGCTTTCAGATACTGGTAAGACTACCTGGATTGTGTTTCCTGCCCACCCTCCACATGCTGTGACCTCTGACCCCTTGTCTGGCATTCAGAGCTCTGTGTGGCCTGGTCCTTTTGGCCTCCCAGTCCAGCCTCCCTAGAGCCTTCCTAACCCAGAAACTCTGCAAGCCCTGGCTCTCCACACAGGTCCCTGTCTGCCTTTCCCCATTACCTGCCTCCCCGCTACCCCAATTGCCCCACTGCTCAAACTGTGATGAACTCACCTCCGAGACTGGGCTCAGGGGCTGGCTCCTTAGGCCTCTGTTAACAGCACAACCTTTGGGGTCAAACTGACCTGGAGCCGTGCCTCACTTCTGCCTTGCTCGCTTATAGCTGAGGGACCTTGAGCTCTGGCACCACTGCCCATCTACAAAATGGAGTGAATTCATTGAGCATGGGGGGGCGATATTCCCTCATAACAGTGATTACTCCCACTATTCACTCTGCTCTCATCATGGGGCCACCTCCTCCCAGGGCTCCTTCCTGCCCCATTACACTATGAGACAGGCTGAAACTCGTGTCTTGGGGTCCTGCTACAGAGAACAGGGAGGGAAGCATCAAGAAGGGCAAAGGGGTGGCCTGAATTTCTCCCTGCCAGCACTCAGTGTCCACTGCTGTCTCCAGGGCCCCCTGACCCAACCATGCACAGAGCTGGCTCATGGAGTATAGTCTGGGGAGGAGGACAATGGGACAGAGGGTATTCCAGGACTCTCATGTCCACAGGGCTCTGGCCCACCTGGCTGGAGTGGGGTGATGCAGCAGTTCCAGGGGTTATGGGGTCTCAGAGCAGTGGCTTCTGGAGTCATGAGGTAGCATGTCATGCACATACTGTCTACGGCCCCATGTGCCCCCCGCCCATGAATATGAGGCTGGCTGCTCCACTCGGAGTCCACATGTGGAGGGAGGACATGTGCCCCCTCCCCCCCACCCAGGGGCCAGGTCCACGTTGAGCTTGGCTCACAAGGTTCCATCTCTAATCCTCATGCTACAGTCATGAAATTGAAGTCAGGAGAGGTGGGGGCTGGCCCAGGCTGTGAGGTGGGTGTCCAGATGGGAAAGGAGGGCTCCAGCCTCCTAGTCCAGGGCTCAACCAACTGGTGGGACTGCTTTCAGAATGACAGCCCCTAAGATCCTGGGGACCCCTGCCCACTCTCTCTTCCCATGTGGGGCCGTTTCTTCTAGGCATGCCCACATGCACACAAACACACACACCCTTCAAACTACACATCTATATGTTTAGTATGCAGAGAACATTTCTGAAGTACATGAGAAATTGAGCAGTTACTGTGCAATGGAGCAATAAGGTATTAGGTATAAAAACATTTTGGATGTTGTAATTGTTACAATACACAAATAATTTTAACTTCCAAAAAGAGCTTCATAAATTGCAGCAATGTGAGAAAAATATTTTTATATTTCTTTGAGCAGGCCAAAATGTAGGGGTAACATGTTTTTATAGACATCTTTTACAAAATAATTGTTTTATTGTTGATTATTTATAGATAGAAAAAACTGGCAAATTGTAAATCAATCCCCATTTAGAATGCGCTTCACCTAAGCTTGGGAAATATTTTGTGATTCTGTAGAGATGGATTTATTTATTTAGGAAATACAAATGAGGAAAAGTAACTGTATGATAAGAAGTTACCTATTAATGGCAGACTTCAATTTGGTTCTCCTGCCCTCTAATGGTCATTTCTCAAACTGCAGATAGAGCCATATTATGGTGAAACATTTTTAAATATTAAAATACAACTCAAATGTGTGAATCACGCCTCAGATTTTGGAGATTTCAAGAACCTCAGGAATTTTCTCAGTTTCCTCATTTTAACTTCACAGCATAACCACTATATCTCAATTACATACTCTCTTGTGATTACAGACATAACTGAATTCTGGTCTATCCTGTTTGACTTAGTAAATTATACAAAGTTACAGTAATTTTCTGTAAAACTTTTATATAGTATAATCTTAGTCCTTATAACTGCACAAAGGGTATTTTGCAAATAAATAAATACTTTTAAATGTACTGTTTTCTACTACTAACTCCCTCATATATTGCATTTTTAAATTTCTCATGTACACAGTGTGAAGTATGACAATATTATTGACATCATGAGAAAATAAAGTAACATTAAGGGATGTTAATAAAACTTAGGACACCCAGGCTTAAAACACCGAGTTTGGTGCCTTCACTTTCCCTCTTCTTTTAAAAACCATAGAGTTGATTGCTTGAATTGATTTTAAGTTATTTAACCAGCATAATTTGGTAGTGTTTTAATATTTTAATTTAAGCAACATTTATGTTAATCATATTTATTCATGTTAATATATACCAACCTCAAAGACCTAGGTTCTTCTATAAAGATCAAGAACCAGGCCCCATTTTAGAGAAGGTGGGTTTGTTTTTAATTTTTAATTGAAGAATTTTGATGCAGAATCTATAGTTTAGTGCCCTTTCATGGTAGACAGAAAATAGACATTTGTGGGCCCAAAGAAAGTTTACCTTGGAAAAGTTACATTGTACAGAATTGAGTATGATTTCAGATAAAAATGATTACTGATTTCAAACAGATTTTTCAATGACTACACTTTTAGAGTCCTTTGTCTAAATTAGCATCATTAAAAAAAAATCCCTTAAGCATTTCTCCAATAGCTAGTTCCAAAGGAGATTATTTCTGATTAAACTATTAGTCATCTACAGACAGGTCACCCTGGTTAATTCTAGCCAGTAATGACTTTTCCTCCCTTGAATTTCTATGACATCCTGTTTATGCTGCACACACAGTACTAACTTCATACATAAGAATGGGACAATCCTGAGAATGAAGGAAAAAGAATCATCCTGTTAAGAGTTTAGCACATAAAACCCATACATAATGGGCAAGGTTAGTTGCTTGTAAAATAACCAGAGATGTGTCTAGAAATGTGTGGCCCCTCACAGGATGAAATTGACTGAAATCTCAGGGAGGCAGATCAGAAACCCAGCGAGAAATAGAAAAGCTCAAATATGGGTCCGGCTGAACTATCTCCTGTATGAAGACATTATTAAAATATTCATGGAACAGTGTTCATGTTAATTTAATAATAGCTGTGTGAAAAACTTAAAATCCTATTGTTCTAAATATTAATTCAAGCAATTCTCACCTCCACCCCCAGGAAATAGGCATTCCTGTTAACCACATATTCATGACGAATAAACCTAAACACAGACACGTTTGGTAACTTCCAGGATTTCAATCTATTAAGTGATGGAGCAGGAATCTTTCCTGAGTTCTAGAGTCACCACCCATAAACACTCCCACTCTATACTGCCTCATTTAAGATGGTCTGCCCTGGTGACGGCTATCTTTATGTGTCAACTTGATTGGTCCACGGGGTGCCCAGATAGTTGGTTGAACATTTTTCTGGGTGTTTCTGGATGAAATTAACATATCAGTTAGTAGAGTGAAGCAGATTGCCCTTTCTAATGTGGGCAGATCTCCAAACAGCTGAAGCCCTGAATAGAATAAAAAAGCTGACTGTCCCCTGAATATGAAGGAATTCTTCCTGCCTGACAGCTTTTGGGGTGGGACATTGGTCTTCTGACTTGGACTCAGACTAGAATGTAAACCATTAGCTCTCCTGTTTCTCAGGCCTTTGGACTGAGACTGAATGACACCATTGGTTCTCCTGGGTCTCCAGTTTAACTGCTGATGTTGAGACTTCTTAACCTCCATAACCACATGAGCCAATTTCTTAGAAGTAAAACACACACACACACACACACACACACACACACACACACAGTTACATATAAGTGATAGTCTGGGAGAACCCAGACTAATATACAATTTTATCTTGAGGATGGGGAGATTATACACACCACCTTCATGTGCTGTAAGCTCTCAAGAATGGGGAAATGTATGTTATCTTTCTATTGTATATCCAGCACCTGTTCTAATTCCAGCCACAGTGGACAGTTCCCAAACTAAGCATGCGCTTACTGAGGAAAGAGAAGTGTCCAGATAGCAAGGATTTACCCTCATTCTTTTTTCATAGCACTGGCAGGGATAGAAAGGGCTCGGATCTTAACAGGAAGCATTCTTTTATTCTTTTATCAGGCACTTAGTGTGTATGTAGTATATAGCATGAAACAGACCTTGTGCTTGGTGAAAGAATACAGAGATAAAATAGATAATTTTTGTGAACCTCATACTTCCTAGGATAACTAAAATCTCTATGGATAAAATCCTAGTTAACAGGGTGACTTCCATATTAATCTTAAATAGGTATGGACCTAATAAATGGAGATTCTAAATATATGGATTCGAAACTGATAGAACTGAAAAGAGAAACAGATCCACAATCATACTTTCAATATGCTTATCAGTAATTGATACTAACAAGAAGAAAATCAGTAAGGCGAGAAAACACCTTAACAACTTTACCCACCATCGGGGCATCACTAGCATGTACAGAGCAACGAACCCAAAGAAGAATGTGCATTCTTTTCAGAAGGAACTGGAGAACCGTATTCTACACTGTAAAATGAGTTACGTTATGTAAAACTATTGAAGTCCATCATTTGCATCCCTTCTGACCGCAAGCCCTCTCCTCTTTGAGTACAGGTGGTAAGAGCTCGGAAGGGACAAGGTGGCATTCAGCGGTGACAGGCCCGAGCGCAATAATGTCTGATGGCAGGAGCGCCGCGGAAGATTGTGAGAGATTCCGGAGAGGACCAATGAACAGGGCTTGACCCCTTGTAGTGACGTATTTAGAAGAGGCCTATCAGGTAGGAGTCGCCCTCTCCTTCTAGCTTGGGTAACTGGATGTTGATTCGGCTTCCCCAAAATTAAAATAAAGGACAGACTCCCTCCACTTTTATTTTCCTGCAACAAGAAGAATTGCTCTAACTCTCCTTCCTTTTCAAGCCCCGCCCTCTTACCTACCCGCAGGGGAGAGGAATACGTAACCAAAAACCGCGAACAAAGCCGCGGAGTTCCGAAGACCGGAAGAAGATTTTACGAAGAGCCGTAAAGCACGTTCATTTCCGGTTCACGACAGCAGCTGCGACCGTCTCCGCCGGCCTTCCTCCGGTAAGCGCCTTTGCCGACCCTCGCGAATTCACTTCTTTCCGCGTTCCGGGACCTTTTTCTGTCGCCCCAGTAACGTTGGATCATGTTCAAGAAATTTGATGAAAAAGAAAATGTGTCCAACTGCATCCAGTTGAAAACGTCAGTTATTAAGGGTATTAAAAACCAGTTGATAGAGCAGTTTCCCGGCATCGAACCATGGCTTAATCAAATCATGCCTAAGAAAGATCCGGTCAAAATAGTGCGATGCCACGAACATATAGAAATCCTTACAGTAAACGGAGAGTTGCTATTTTTTAGACAAAGAGAAGGACCTTTTTACCCAACTTTAAGGCTACTACACAAATACCCTTTTATCCTGCCACGTCAGCAAGTTGATAAAGGAGCCATCAAATTTGTTCTCAGTGGAGCAAATATCATGTGTCCTGGCTTAACCTCTCCCGGAGCCAAGCTTTACCCTGCTGCAGTGGATACGGTTGTGGCAATCATGGCAGAAGGAAAACAGCATGCCCTGTGTGTTGGAGTTATGAAGATGTCTGCGGAAGATATTGAGAAAGTCAACAAAGGGATTGGCATTGAAAATATCCATTATTTAAATGATGGGCTGTGGCATATGAAGACATATAAATGAATCTCGAAGGAAAACGCTTGGGCTAAATATGGACATTGCACTGTGTCTGTGTTTGTGTCTGTGTGTGACAGCATGAAGACAATACTTCTGTGGTTATACTGAATAAATTCAACAGATGCTACAAAAAAAAAGTAAAGATTTGGAACGAGTCCATATGTCTGTGCATCTGTGTCATTGTGTGCATGTTTAGGTGAGTGTGTAGGCCTGTGAATGTGTGTCTGCATGTGTGAGTGTATGTGTCTTTTCAGAGGGGTAATTAGATTTGCCCTTGTCTGTTCAAGCAGATATCAGTTCAAACACAGGTAAATTGTCTCTTGAAGAAAAATAGGTTTCCATGTGAAGAGCTTATGGTTGGTAGGCAGAACCAAAGATAGGGGTGAAAAAATTGAGAGGAAGAAAATGACTGGATAGGGACCCTGAACAACTCTTTTAGTATGAATATTTAAGGGATGGGTGTAAGCCAGGAGGCTTAAACAATTTTACTAGAAGCAGAAAATCCAGTAAAAAAGTATACAGGTGGCATTATTGGTTGTCTGCCCAGCAAACATTGCCCCGTTTCCTCCTTACTGGCAGAAGCCTGTGTCCATTCCTTTTTCCACATGGACCAAGTAAATGCTGATTAGTCTGGGCTCACATGGTGGTCTGTTTCCTGGTGAGGTTGATGTATTTATAGGTAGGCATGGTGCTGAAGGCTAAGTAGGACTTTATGTAGAAGAAAATGAGTTCTTCCTGGGTTTTGAATCATTTACAGATGAGTATGTGACCTGTGTTACTGGGTGTCAATAAAATCTTTCTGGAGAAAGTTTCAGGCTCTTGAAGAAAGATGCATGGGGAGAAACAGCCTCCCTACCCTAAATGGATGCTGGCATGTGTGATTTTGTGCTTGCCAAAGACATACACATAAACATGCACAATCTTGATATGCAACAAGTCTGACTAATGTAAAATTGAAAATGAAAAGCAACAGTGCCCTTGATTTATGAACTGGTAATTAACAGCCATGGAGACACTATATGTTGGGGCACTTATTAAGGGCTGTAGCTAAGTTATGTGAGATAATAAAATTCCATTATAGATTACTCCATTTTCACTTGAGGTTTCTGAAACTGAAAGGGAAAGATAACCCGATGTTTAGAGAATGGCATGGACATCTAACTGGAAAATTACTTAAAGGAGGATAAAGTAGGTCAGGTGGAAAGTTCATCAGTAAGTTTTGCATGAGCCATTTCAAACGTGTAATTCTGTTAATGCAAGATCAATTGTGGTAGATTTACAGGTGAATGGAAAGTGAGAAGCCAGAATGTGGAAGTTTAGACCTCATGTTATTCCTTACAGAATTTTGGTTCTTTATTAAAAGATAATGGGTGAAAGCTAGAGGAAAGTTATAATGAAGATACTTTGTTTCGGAGTTTAGATTATTTTGTTGTTATTTTTATTCTTTTTATGTGTTGTTAATGACATTCCTGAATATGCTTATATGCTGAGGGGAAAGATTCACTAACAGAGGGGATACTTGACAGGGATGTAATAAGTAAAATAGGGAAGTAGGAAGGAATGGCTGCAAAAGGAGAGGTGGAAGGATGGCCTTCTATCCTCATGAATACATATTTGGATTATCTCCATTCTTCATAGGGTAGTCATGTAACAACTCTTAAACACTTTTTTACCATAAGATTGGTGGATACTTGTGGAGGATCTAAACTTCCTAGGAAAACACTGTGGAGCACCAATGATGGACGAACACAGAGGCAGACAGTCAAGGTAAGCAATGCAACAGTTCTTTTACTGTATCCTAACCAACTATCTCCACCAAAAAACTGAAATAGGAACCCTCAAGATCTATTCTAAGCCTTCTTTCAGGTCTCTTCACTTATACACACAACCCTACCTTCTGCTCTATCCTGATTTACCTGGCCCCTAGCTGACAGGTGATATGGCTGTAACTGCTGAGCCACAGGATCTCCAGTGCTGAATGCAGTGCTATTAAGGGGATGGAGAGCTTTGGAGAAAGAGTGTTAATTGAGAGGAACAGGCAGTTTTGCTTCCTGTTGAGAAGCCTCACTCTTCCCTGCAGGCCTCTGATGCCTGGGTCCTCTCAACTCCTGCCTCAGCTGCTTTAGAACAAAGCTCAGTGAACTGGGTCATCTAGTGGGATAGCAATGAATGTGACTAACTACAATTTTCTGGGATTGAGGTGGTTCCTGGGGCCCTGAACTTCCAGTAGAAAATCAGGAAAGTCCGAGCATACAAGTATGAGCAGCACACTCTAGGAGGAGCTCAAACTTTACCGTTCTGTTGGGTTCACATTCACAAATCAGCAGCCTGCTTTGTCCTATGGGGAGAGCAGTGCTGGGTGTAGTGGTGGCCAAAGGTGCTGAAGTCAAAAGCAAAGTCCCTGAGATCAAATGCATGGGAAGGGGTGCCATTAGCCTGGGGCCAAAGGAGAAAAATGGCACCTGGCTGCTCAAGTCATTCACATGCTAGCTTCTGCCACCTTTGAGTAGCCAGGGAGATATCACATCTCCTGTGGTTATTATAGCCTCTAATACACAGGTGTTAAATCTTTGGTCTGTGTTACCATGAAAGGGAGAAACACCTGAATTCAAATGATAGGGTTTGAGAAAAACTCACAGGAAAGAAAGAAAAAAAAAAAAAAAAAAAGGTAAGTTGCCAGCTCATTTAGGAAGAAATACATAAAACAATTAAATTTGTAGTTAAATTCTTTAAACAAAGCAAACTCTAGACCTAGAAAATTTCACTGGTGAATTCTATCTAATATTTAAGAAAGAAATAAATATTTTCAGAATTTCTTCTACAATTAAGAAGTTTTGGGGACACTTCCCAGCTCATTTTATGAGGCCAGTATTACCCCCCAAAAAATATTAGTCAAAGACATCATTAGAAAATAAAACTACAGACCAAAATCCGTCATGAATATAAACACAAATGTCCTACACAATTTTGCAAAGTGACTCCAGCAATATGTAAAAATGGCAAAATGTGGCATTTATTCTGAAAATGGAAGACTGGTTCAATAGTCAGAAATCAGTCAGTATAATAAAGTATATGCAGGGAAAGCATATGATCATTTCATTACATACAGAAAACAAATATTTTACACAGTTCAATATTAATTAATGCAAGTTACCTCAATCTGATAAAGTAGATCTACAACCTACAGCTAACAGGTGAAAGACCAAATGCTTTCTTCCTAAAATTGGAACCAAGATAGGAATGCCTCTATAACTACTTCTGTTGGTCATTCTAGGTAGTGCAATAATGGAAGAAAGAAAGAAAAAAGGCATACAGCTCGAAAACAAACAAAAACTAAATAAAATGACTTCTATTCATAGACAGCTTAATTGTCTAAGAAAAATTCAAAGGACTCTGCAAAACTATTAAAATAGATAAGTGAGATTTACAAATCTATATTTTAAAATCAAGTGCATGTCTGCATGCTAACAATGAACAATTGGAAATTGAAACTTTAAAGCAGACCATTTTCAGTAGCACCAAAACACTTGAAAGGATTTTGTATCCATCTAACAGAGTATGTGCATGATCTCTATGCTGAAACCACAAACACTTATGAGAGAAGTACTGATTAAAGGAGACATTGATAAACATAGCAGTGTGTGTTCATGAACTGGAAGGCTCTATAAGTTGATACTGTCAATTCTCCCAGAATTAATGGACAGATTTTTAAATATAATTTGAGTCAAAATCACACTAGATTTTTAAATGTGAATTGACAAACTATTTCTGAAATTTTCATGAGAACTCAATGGAACAGAATAGCTCAAGCCATTTTGAAAAATGGAGAAGCAAAGTGGTGGGCTCCCACTCCCTGCCTCCAAGGCTTATTATAAAGCTGAGGTAGACATGTCAGTGTGGTTAATAGCACATGAATCAAGGAAGCCAAGAACAGTCCAGAGATAGACCTGCTAAATATTGTTGACTGATTTTCTATGAAGTTGCAAAGGTAATTCAATTGAGGAAAAACAGTCTTTTCAACAAATGGTGCATGGGACATCCACATGTAGAAATACTGAACTTTGGTCTATACTTTGCAATGTAGACAAAATTTAACTCAAAACAGATTATTGCCTAAATATTAAAATGTACCATATATCTAGAAGTAAACATAGGAGGAAAACTTTGTGACCCTGAGTTCAGCAAAGATTTCTTAGGCGTAACACCAAAAGCACTACTCTTAAACTTAAAAAAAAAATAATTGAAGTTAAGAAAGTCTGCATTTTGAAAGACACTGTTAAAATGAAAAGACAAGACATAAACTAAAAGAAAATATCAGCACTACACAATTTTAATAAATAATTAGCATTCAGACTATATAACAAACTCTCAAAATTTAATGGTGAAAAACAGAAGCAGTAAAAAAAGTGGCCAAAATATTTGAACACACACACTTCACCAAACAGGATATATAAATAGCAAATAAGCACATGAAAAGATGCTCAACAACTTTAATCATTAGAGAAATTCAAATTAAATTGCACTGAGATACTCCTACATATTTGTTAGAATGGACAACAACAGAAAGGACTGGCCACATAAAGTGTTGCAGATAATGATTGATAAGGATTTTAAATATTAGGAATTGAGCTTTTCAAATTCTGGGGATTAATGATAATGTACAAGTTGGTACAATTTTTTTTTACCTTGATGCACTTTCTCAGTCTTTTGCAAATTAAAGTTTACATTATTCCTAGGACTACAGTCTCTTCAGTTCATCTTCACGTGATAAGTTCCAGGAAAACTTCAAAACATTTACATAAAGCATAGCTGCAATTCTTGCATGCTTTTCAGCAGAGCTAAATTCAGGATATAAATTATTTCCTTTAAAAATTTAGTTGGCTCAACATATTTTCAAAAGAGGAAATTCCAAGCCTTTGAAAAGCACATCTGTGTCACAGAGAAAACACTTTCTAAGCAGAACAAGGCTTTCTGACTATACAAAATACCAATTTTTATCACATGTTCTTCAGTCAGAATGATTCAGAAATGTGGGCAGGCTAATCATGGTCATGTCAGAAGCTTAACTAAACAACCTTTCTTTTTAAAGTAAAGCTCTGCCTTTCCCAAGTGGTGAAGATTCAACCTGAAGATGACCCAGCCTTTCCAAAGCACAAATGAGTAGCACCTCCCAGGGTTCCTTAAACACATACTGACATTGGTAATTATGTCTACATCCTTTCAAAATCAAATGTCAACTGATTCTCTTGTCTTGCGTTTGTATTCTTCTCTATATCTCATTAAAATGGCAATAATGTGAAAAAAAGAATTAAAAAATTGTCAGTTGGAAATCCTGGCATTGGTGACAACACAGGTGAGTCTGGACCGTGTTATGCTAAGTGAAGGCATTCTTAAAGCCATGGCAAATTCTCAAGCCAAAGAGAGCTGTGATTTGTTTGTTGTTGTGTTTACTGGTAATGCTGGGGATTTTTTTTTAATTTCTTAATTACCTTCCAAATTGTACTAGATGACATTAGAGAAGTGGCACTAAAGTTTTGAATTTCATTCTCTTAATTACAGATAAAGCATTGTTTCAGGGAATGTGAATTAAAAGTGAGCCCTTAACAAAGCAATATGCAATCACTCTATAATTAAAAGATGCTGTTTTGCACTACCTATTTGTAGACAGATGCAGGAGAAGTTCCCTGAGCTATCAGTACTTCCCCACAGCATTAGGTGGTGATTAACTCTCACAGCTGCTAACACCATTACTTCATTCTTCCCTTCTTGGTGCGCCTCCTCCCCAACCTATCCAGTTCTCCCTCCACAGCCTCCCCCCTCTCTCTATACCCTTAAAGTAGCCATAATTTATGAGAAAAACCCTCTGTGATAAGATTATAACCCTTTTGGAGCTCACAAATGTAAGGCACAGAGAGGCTAGGCTTATTACCCAAGGTCACCAAACCTGTGGATGGTGGATCTAGGATTTGGCCTCAGAGTCTGACTCCAGAATCTGTGAGCTAGTCTGTAGAAGACACAGCAATATTTCACCTACTGGTTCCATGTGTTGTTTAACTTGTTAACTCGCTCCAGAGACATGCAACAACTTCTGTTAGTTTCCTACTAATGAAAAGAACAGGTTAGAGAGCCTTTGTTTTCAGTATGATCATCTCCAAAACTTAACCACCCCACTCAAACCCAGCCAACCTGTTTTTCTCACTCTCTCACAGGGTTTCTGCGGACATTTTGGAGTCTAGCTTTGCTTCAAACTGTTCTTTTATCTTAAATTTGCCATTCCTTCCTGGCCTAATTATGTTATTACTTTTCTTCAGGACTGATGAGAGTTATACATTTCCTCTATTAGATTCTCCTTTATGCCATTCACCAAAAATCAAATCTTCTGAAACCTTAGCAGAACTTAATGTCTGTGTATCTCATTTTGCTATTTTATCACATTAGCCTCAAGGAATCAAATAAAAGCTGCATTGATTGTCATCTAGGTTCCAAAACACAATGCTAGGTACTTTGGGACAGCAAAGCTGTGTGACACAGGGTTTTTGCACTCAGTGAATTATATGTACACACACACACACACATATATAAAGTTAAGATTGAAATATAATTTTTTAAAAATAAAACCAAAACTATGAATAATAAGACAAGATGATAATGTTATAGTAGAATGAGCAGCCAGAGAGGAAACAAAGGCAGGGCCCTGACCATTGAAATCTAACGAAGAGCTTAATACAGGAGGCTAAAAGCAAAGGCTCACCCGTTGACCCAGTAATCCTGAGCCTGGTGTGATAAGGCTGCCAGGCATTCCGAACAACATAAGCAAAACTATGACAGTGCAGGGGGGGCAGTCCTTGAAGGTCTGTGTATCATCTCCACTTGCTGGGAAAAGGAAAACCTTGAGACTGTATATTCAACTCAAGGCCTGCAAGGGAGAAGGGGAGGGGGACTACAGAGCTCAAAGGGGAAAAAACCCCATAAAACATCTTTGGTTAACTGCCTGCCTCCTGTCACATATGCAAAATGAGTAACTAGAGTCTGGAGCAAGATAAGGGTTCAGGCTAGCCGACCCCCATACCTACATTTGGTAGTAACATCTCCCCAGGGAAAGCTGGCACCACCTTTACCCATCAATCAATATGTAACTTCTGCATTCCCCACACTACCAACTATGTAAGTCCTCAGAACAAAGGACTGTTTCTTTTGGCCTCTTGGCCCTTTCTGGTCACCAGCCTCTGGCCACCTGGGCTCTAGCCACCCTTGGTTTTTCTTTGCCATTAGAACTTAGCACTAATAAACTTTGCTTGCACACTAGTAAACTCACTAATCTGCAATTCTTCACTGCGTCAGTTAGAAGAACTTAGTTTCTGGGAGTTTCTCCCATAATGGTACCAAAGGAGCTGGCACCACACAGACATGATTTATGAGGAAAAATAGCTGTTGACATGAAGAGGAGGAAGAGGTAACTTGTGTCTGACCAGTCAGACATAAAGGAAGATTTATGGAAGATGCGAATGAGACCTTATGCCATTAAAATGGAACTTGTATTCAACTTGGGCAGAAGTGGAATGTAAGAATGGAGAAGAGGGACTAAAGCCACGTAGGAGAGGGCTTTGTGTCATTGCACTCTACTGAAGGCAATAGATCACCTAATCTTGATCCTGGCAATGGAAGGTTTATTTTGAAAGTGTCATGCAAGAGAGACTGGACAGAGAAAACTCTGGGTGCTCTAAACATGGAAGGTGGAGACTCTGAACCCAGGGAGTGAGAGCAAGATGGGAAGGAAAAGAAAGGTGAAAAAGTCTTGTCTACGAGTTATCTAACCATTGTTGAGTGTGCATGCCCATTCATGCTTTTTTTAGTAGGAGCAAAATATTTGAGATTTGAACAGGCCAAGTCTACAAGAACTTTTCCCCACAGAATCCACAAATAATTAGCCATTCAAAAGAAACAATAATGTCTGTTATCTGACATCATATAGCTTAGCAAGAACAACTCTGCTCTGCTGGAGACATTCTTCACTCTCTCTCACCTGCCTTGCCAACGTCGAAGGGGTGTTGTAAAATTTAAATAGGGAAGTAAAGTATGTCGAAAGTATAAAAGTATCTTCAAACAGTACAAAGTCCAAAATACCATTATAAATAAATATATAAATGAATAAAATAAATAATAAGTCTAAAGGGTATGTGAACAACTCAGAGATCAACATTCATGTAATACCTAAGATACTAGCTCTTCCCTTGGAATTCCTGTGTTCAGATAGCCAGCCTGTTGCCTGTTCTGTGCGGCTGCAGTACAAGTTTCTTCCATTCCTCTTCTGCATTTGGAATTAAATGAGAGAAAGGCAAATCAGGAAAATGTGGATTCAAATATACATTCACAGAAACTGACAGAAAACATGGCTTAGTTGTGTGGCAACAATGTTTTTACATTTATATAATGACAAACCCACAAAATTTAGTTTCAAAAACTGTTGGAATTAAGGCTTCAAAACCTCTTAACCCTAGTGATTGTGGCCATACCATATAACCTTGTTTGAACATCAATTTCATTATCTGTAAATGAAATAAACATAATACCACCCCTACAAACACTCTTGTGGTTGTTTGATGGAGTATTGATAACATGTGAACACATTCCATGTATTTTTACATGGTGTAGACACATTACACCATCGTGTGATCATGTGAGACTTAGTAGCTTAAGAGGCTGAGAGCAGCTGGTTGTAGGGCACTTCATGCACCAGATACTCTCCCACCGTATACTTTGGCGACAAATGTATAGTTCCAGAATTTGCACCTTGAATACATTTATTTGCTCATTTTTCTTCTGTGTTTTAGCCAACCATGTATTTGAGCACCTTTCTTCTATTCATACAATTTTATCATATTGTATAAAGAGACTTCAACTGGGTTGACTTCAGATTTTTTTTCAAAATCTGACCTCAGTGCATTTGCTCAGCTTGAAAATCTTCTGTGGTTGTCGCAAGTATTCTTTCTCCCTGTCTACATCACCCATTTTATCTTCTTTTTTTATTTTGAGCTTTAGTTTACTGAGTAAATTAGGTAAGTTCTGATTTTAGAAACCATTCCTGCCTACCTCATTCTTCTTACCATCTAAACAAAGAAATAGAGTATTATGTAGGCCAGGTGTATGGAGGAGGTTTGCACTCTCTCTTGTACATATGTTGACTTGTGGAAATAATGGGACAGGTACGTGGAAAACTGTAACACTGTTTTAGATTTGTGTGTGAATTTGAAGATAGCAGTATAAATTAAAGTGCAGTTTTGAATGTCTTCAATGTGCACTTATTATTCCTGTACTTTTAAAGGAATAGCTTTCCAGAGTTTACCTACTATGACAATTGTGTTGTTTGGGCCTGCTTATTCTCCACTTCCCCCTTTCTTAATAAACACACATAGATTTTTGTTCCAGGATTTCCCCAACCCTCAAAACTGTTTTGTTCCAGGAGTCACTAGACTCCCTGCCGGTCTGGGCTCAGATCTGAGCTCCTCAGTTCAATCCTATCCTGCCCTCATCCCCACTCGAATTAATTATTTCAGGGATCGGGGTGGTTACTCCTATTTAGCCCCATCAGAATGATGCCCAGGATGTTATTCAAAGACTGGGGAGGAAACCGGACAGCAGGCTTGGAATGCCAGAAAGCGGACTGGAAGTTGGCCTGAGTTTGAAGACCAGACACAAATGGGGGTTGGGGGGTGGGGGGCAGTGGTCAGATCCAACCAAACAGGACAAGCAGAACCGGCTCTGATGAGCATGCATGGAAACCTCAGCTTTCTCGTACTTGTCAGTTATGTGTCCCTTACTTTCCTTTGCAGCTTTAGCCAGTTCCATTTGTGGCCTACAGGATCCATTTTTGTTACACTGCTATATTCGCTAACATAACTGATTCATGAGATTGAATTCATAGATTGCACAAGATATTAAAATCATGCAGTAGCATCATATATTTCTAACTATATGCAAGAAAACCTTGGCAATTTTATCTGAGAACTACATACTATCAGGAACCCCTAAAATTACATAGTTCAACCCTTCATTTCATAAATGAGAAACTAAGGCCATTAAAAATAATTGAAATTGTCCAACTTAATAGACTTGGATAATGACATAGGATTAAAAATCAGTTCTCTCTGGCACAGAAATCACTTCTCCCAGCAGAGAGCGTTTTTCATTATGTTTTCTGTGAACTGTGAAAGCCCAGCCCAGGCAGCTAAGCTAAGCCGTGTAAGACAGCTTTGGGAAGGTAAGGGCCAAGATGGGCACGCTCTATCTCACCTGGAGCAGGGGCAACAAACTGTGAAGGGGAAGAGCAATAATAATCCCAGTGCACAGTAGTGATAATGTGCTCACTCAGGGGTCAGAGGTCAGCGTGGATGATGGGGACTTTGCCCGGTTGTGGTACTGGAGGCCTCATCATTTCATTGGGATAGGTTAGAACTCACACAACAGCCCCCCTCCCCTACACCTGCAGCTCTTCCCTTGGTTCAGTGGTTCCTGCAGGCTCATTTTAAGTTCTGAAATGTCTGGCTCATTATGAATTTGGCAATCTTGTTACTATTATGAATATGAATTTCTAGGAGGTAAAGGTAAACCACCAATCAAGGTTTGCTGATCTAATATTGGTCTGAGGCCCAAGGCCAAAGTACCAGGACTGAGGCAGGAAAGTGATTTGAAACAGTGCTTGACATTCACGTAATCAGCTAGAAATGTCAATTGCTGCTTGAGGTAAACATTTCTTTTCCAGGGTAAATGTTACAGCCTCTTCTTTTTATGACTGGGTGCTGTTTAAGCACTTGTCAAAAGGACAGAAATGCATCTTGGAAATAGCTTTCATTCCTAATCCATATTTGTGTTTAACTGTAAAACTATTTAACCCACTAGCTTATTCTAATTGTCAGAGAACACAGAAAACATTTCCCTCATTATAAAAATAAAAGAAAGTTTTTTCTCTGTGTTAGCTTCCATTTGAATACTAATGCATAAAAGCCCAGGTTAATTAATCTCGGCTGTCACAGTCACACTTGGCAAATGAATCATAAAATAGTTTCCTCTTTGTATGACTATTTACCCTTGACAGCAAATTAAAACCTTAATAAGGGTTTCCAAAACACTCATATATATACACATGCATTATTTCCTTTGTTGGTGCTCAATGTCAAAATACAAATTATTGTATTTAAAAAATCGTGAATTCCTAAGAACATCTTCCAGATTATTTTATTTTAAATTCTCTATGCACTTGTATATCTTTTACTTACCTATAAAATAATTGTTTTTGAAATCTTAAAATTTAAAAAAAATTTCAGTTTGTTTTGGACACCTTGCTAGGAATGTTAGATAATGGTGTATCTTTTAAAACCACATAACCATTATTTATTACCGGTATGGTAACTATTTACTTAATACAAATATCAATGCTATAATTCTCCACCTCCCACCTTTCCTCAGGAACAGTGGCTTCTTGAGGCAGTGGTGTGACAGAGATGTTGGAGGCCAATTACAGGGGCAGAGTCCTGCTAGCATTGGAGAGAGGAAAGGCAGATGGTAGAAAGATACACTAGAAAATGGGTGGAGACTTACAGTTTCAGCTCAGACATAGGAAGAGCTTGGAAGTTGTCATTACTGTCCTCATAATACAACAAAAGCTGAAGAAACTGAAAAAAATCAATGAAGTCTCAGGTCTTGACACCATTCCACATCTAGAGAGAATAGAGAACCTGAAGAGTCCTTCACAGCCAAGACCTGCTTACCTGGAATGGAAATCTCTGAGGCTGCAAACTGGTACAAACACTTAAGTGGTAATTCTGATGAATTGCTGGAGGCAGAGCATGCACCTGCATGAGAGGGAGAAATTGGTGGGGACTGCAGAACAGGGGCTTTACCTCCAAGAACTCTGTGGAGAGCCAGAGGATCCCCTTGTGTCTCTGGCTGGGGAGAGGGAAAGGAATCATTGTGAAACACACCCAAGTCTTCTCTGTAAAAAAAGCCTGCTCTGTGGGTCTCATTCCACCTATGGGCAAACCTGGTGCCAGCCCCTTCTAGACTTCCTGAAGCTGAAGAGCAAGTGTGAGAGTCCCAGTCCAAGGACACAGGCCCACTAAGAACCTGAGAGTTAATCATAAGATAATAGAGCACTTCCCACGCCCACTACCACATCAGCAGCAACCCCCCCCCCCCAGACATGATAACAGTAGATTGTAACTGAGAGAGCTGTGACATTCAGACTCCAGCTAAGGAGGAACTCTTAAGGAAGCCCCAAGGACATCAGGGAAGACAATAACACTGGAACTAGAGGAATACGAAACCTCTGGCATGTACAGATACCACAAACATTAAATATAGCCCAGACTGTCGGAGACCATTCTGTGTGGTGTGGGCCCAGCTCCCACTTGGAGATGCACAGGATCCAGGCCCACAGATAGGTTCTCTCATGGGAAATCAAGTTTGCAATATACTGAAGCCACTTTGAGACTTGCTTTTGCTGAAAACACCCTCACCCTGGATTGGGATAGCAAGTGCTTATTTTAACTTCCTAAAATCCATGCTGAAACTCCCCAGTATGGAGTGTAACCAGCTCAACCACTTTTCCCTTTTCATTTGCTAATATCCTTCTTCTGTGATGTGATTAGGGGCATTGGTTCCTTTGTTGTCTGTAAAAGGTAACCACCTATAGTGAACCTGTGCATAGAAAATGAGGACCATCATGTAATGTGACCAGAAATAAAATAAAGGCCTGTCATGGTGGAGGCCGCAGCTTTTCCTCCCCTTGAGAGAAAAGCCATGCTTTCCTTTTTCCTCCACTGGACTTGGTAGTCTGTGTGTATGTTTATTTCATCCATAATGATGCAGACACTGGCCAGCAGTGTCTGCATCAGCAGACCTCACACAAAAATGCTATTTAACTTAGTTCTGATTGCCCTGTATGTCCTATCTTCCAATTAAAAAAAAATCAAAAGTCATGCTAAAAGGTGAAAAGATGTACAGTCTGGAAAATCAAAACAAGCATCAGAAACATACTTAGATATGACATGGATTTGGGAATTATTTAAAATAACCATGAATAACACTTTAAGAACTCTATTGGAAAAAATGGACTACATGCAGGAAAAGACTCATAATATAAGTGGGGAGATGGAAACTCCATTTGATTGGCACTGAGCTTGAAGATATGGCAATTGAAACTTCCAAACTAAAATGCAATGAGAAAAAAGAATGGGAAATAAGGAAGAAAGGAGGAAAAATATGGCTGGTATCTGGATTTTATAATATCTGTGGTAATTTGAGGATTGAGTAACAAAGAGCAAAGTTCTAGTCAAGATCACATAATCTTGGAATATTTAATAACTGAACTGATGCCTAAAGAAATAAGGAAGCTGGGATCTGGGTGGTTTATGCCTGGTTCAAAGGTGCATATTTGAACTGAAGTTTACATAAGGCATTTTTTTCTCTCAGTGCAACATCTTCCTTATTTTCCTGATCTACATCCTGTCCTCTAGGGTCTGGGAGGGAACGTTAATTGCTAGCAAACATTGCATGCTATATAATTCAGGCTTCTTAGCTATGAAGCTTGCATCTAGATTCTGAGTCTGCATAGGCAGGGTAGCCTGGCAATGTTCTCGCAATTCTCATAGTCATAATTCTGTCTGCAGATCTGGGGCAATTAAAAACAGACTGTAAACTGTTCTCAGACCAATTTTTCTCTATTTAGTCTTTCAGTGTTTTTATAGATTTTTAAATAAAATCTCATTTGAATATGTACTTTGTGTGAGAAATGTGCAAAAATTTCAAAGTTGCTGTTTTTTATTTTTATTTTTCTAGTTTCTGTGTTTTCAATAAAAATTGTACTGTTTGCAATCTCATGTCTTGATTTACATAAGCTCAATGCCTTGTGTTTTCCATAATACTTCCCTATGGAATTGCAGTTGATACTTGATGACTAGGATTACTTGAAGAATCATCAGTTTGGTCTTATGATGATTGAATTTTTAAGTGGAGTTTTTGACATTATAACTATTTCCTGATGTTAGCCTTGATGATATGTGGGTCAGCCTAAATCAGTCTGGGTACACACAATAATCTACAAAGATTATAAAAAATAAATTTGTGATAAAGTTTCATATGAAAGGATGTTGGTTTAGTTTGAAACACTGAAACATACAGCCTTTGCTGAGAAGTGGTGTATATTATAGGGTTTGAGGTCAGGGGCTCCAGTTAAGTTTCCAGCGTTGCAATGTTGTGTCTGTACCTTAGAGGCTGTGTGACTTTGGGGTTGTAACTTAAACTACATCCCTCAGTATTTTCATGTGTAAAATTGAGATAACAACAGTACCTGCCTTATGTAGTTCTCATGGAGATTAGAGGTGTTAATATACATAAATCATCAGAAGAGTGAGTAAAGTAAAGTAGGTGCTCAAGGACTATTTGCTGTTATTTTAAAACTTCCTTTGGTCATAAAAATTATACTGCCTTGGAGCTTCATGGAAATGTTGTTAAAGCCAATTGTTATATTTGGTAAAATCATTTTTAAGACATAGACAAATATTTGTAGTCCCCCTAAAACACAGCAATGTTTTACTAACTGGTGTTTTTCTTGCCCCCATGATGCAGAATTTCATCCGCGTGTACAATTCTTCCTTTTGTAATTGTCATTATTGTATCTTGATGATTCTTTATGTTTTTCACATGATCCTGTCTTTCCAACTTGATTCATCAGCAGGATTTTTGGAGCCCTGGTTAAACACAGGGATTCCTTACACTCTGATCTGAAGGTCTAGAATGTGACACTTCAGAATCTATTTTTTTTTCATTTATTTATTATGTTTTATTGTTGTTCAAGTACAATTGTCTCCATTTTCACCCCACCATGCCCCCTGCCCCACCCATCCCTGGATCCCACCCTCGAAGCCACCCCCTTTGGCTTTGTCCATGTGTCCTTTATACAAGTTCCTTAATGGCCCTTCCCCCATTGTCTCCTATTATCCCTTTCCTCCCTCCTCTCTGGTTACTGTCAGATTGTTCTTTATTTCAATGTCTCTGATTGTATTTTGCTTGCTTTTTTGTTTTGTTGATAAGGTTCCACATAATAGGTGAGATCACATGGTATTTGTCCTTCACTGCCTTGCTTGTTTCACTTAGCATAATGTTTTCCAGTTCCATCCATGCTGTCATGAAGGGTAGGAGCTCCTTCTTTCTTTCTGCTGCATTTCCATTGTGTAAATGTACCCTAGTTTTTTGATCCACCTGTTTACTGATGGGCACTTAGGATGCTTCCAGCACTTGGCTATTATGAATTGCACTACTATGAACATTGTGGGCACAGGTTCTTTTGAAATGGTGTTTCAGGATCTCAGAATCTACTTTAACAAGCACCTCAGATATTTTAATGACTAGCTCAGTTGGAGAAATATTGGTCTAAATATCTACATATTTGTTGATTTCTATACCCCAAGACAGTTGAAAACAAGCATATTTTCCATATATATTGAAAACCATGTTAGAAAAATTAGTATCTGAGATTATTGAGAACTTTCTTTTGTGATATACTGATATGGCTTTACTCTCAGTTGTTAGCACAATGCATTCTTTTACATAATGCAGATGTTGTAGGCAGAATAATACACCTCTCAGCAACAGATATCCACATCCAAATCCACAGAAGCTGCTGATATGTCATATGGCAAGGAGGAATTAAGGTCACCCATGAAAAGTAAAACTGCCAATCAGTTGACCTTAAAATAAGGAGATTCTCCTGGAATTTCTGGGTGGGTTCCCATGATTACAAGAGCTCTTTGAAGTGGAAAAGAGAGTCAAAGAGAAGGGCAGTGTCAGAGATAGATTTGAAGGTGCGTGCCTGCTGGCTTTGAAGATGGAGGAAGGGGCCATGAGCTGAGGGATGCAGGTGGCTTATAGAAGCTGGAAGAGGCAGAAATACAGATCCTTCCTAAAGCTTCCACAAGGAACACTACCATGCTGACCTGATTTTAGCTCAAGGAGACCTATTTTGGAATTTAGACCTCCAAAATTATAAGATAATAAATTTGGAGAAAATCTACTTGACCTTCTGTTTGGTGATGGATTTCTTTCTTTTTCTTTTTTTCTTTTTTAAAAATATTTTTTAAATTTTAATTGTTGTTCTTGTACAGTTTTCTGTCTTTAGCTCCCATTCCAGCCCACCACTCCAGCCCTCCCCAGCTCCCTCCCATTTCCACCCCCGCTAGTTTTTGTCCATGTGTCCTTTATACTTGTTGCTCTAAACCCTTCCCCTTCCCCCCTGAAATTCCCTCCCCTCTCCCCTCTGGTGACTATCAACCCCTTCTAAATTTCAGTGTCTTTGGTTATATTATGCTTGTTTGTTTGTTTGTTTTTATTAGGTTCCTGTTAAAGGTGAGATCATATGGTATTTGTCCTTCACTGCCTGGCTTATTTCGCTTAGCATAATGCTCTCAAGTTCCACCCATGCTGTCACGAAGGGTAGGAGCTCCTTCTTTCTTTCTGCTGCATAGAATTCCATTGTGCAAATGTACTATAGTTTCTTGATCCATTCATTCACTGATGGGCACCTAGGTTGCTTCCAATACTTGACTATTGTAAATTGCGCTGCTATGAATGTTGGGGTGCATAGATTCTTTTGGATTGGTGCTTCAGGGTTCTTAGGATATAATCCTAGCAGTGGAATTGCTGGGTCAAAAGGTAGATCCATTTTTAGTTTTCCTAGAAAATTCTATACTGCTTTCCATAGTGGTTGTATCAGTCTACAATCCCAACAACAGTGCACTAGGGTCCCCTTTTCTCCACAACCTCTCCAACACTTGTTGTTTGTTGCTTTGTTTATGATGGCCATTCTGACTGGTGTGAAGTGGTATCTCATTGTGGTTTTAATTTGCATCTCTCTGATAGCTAGCGATATTGAACATCTTTTCATGTGTCTCTGGATCCTGTATGTCCTCCTTGAAGAAGTGTCTATTCAAGTCCTTTGCCCATTTTTTAATTGGGTTGCTTGTCTTCTTAGAGTGGAGTTGTGTAAATTCTTTATATATTTTGGAGATTAAACCCTTGTCTGAGGTATCATTGGTGAATATATTTTCCCATACAGTTGGTTCTCTTTTTATTTTAATATTGTTTTCTTTAGCCATGCAGAAGCTTTTTATTTTGATGAGATCCCATTTGTTCATTCTTTCCTTTATGTCCCTTGCTTTAGGGGACATATCAGTAAAAATGTTGCTACGTGAAATATCTGAGATTTTCCTGCCTGTGTTCTCCTCTAGGAGTTTAATGGTGTCATGGCTTATATTTAAATCTTTTATCCACCTTGAGCTTATTTTTGTGCATGGTGTAAGTTGGTGCTCAAGTTTCATTTTTTTGCACGTAGCTGTCCAGTTCTCCCAACATCATTTGTTGAAGAGGCTATTTTTACTCCATTTTATGTTGCTGCCTCCTTTGTCGAATATTAATTGACCACAGAGAATTGGGTTTATTTCTGGGCTCTCTGTTCTATTCCACTGGTCCATGTGCCTGTTTTTGTGCCAGTACCAGGCTGTTTTGATTACAGTGGCCTTGTAATACAGTTTGGTGTCAGGTATTGTGATCCCTCCTACTTTGCTCTTCTTTCTCAAAATTGCTGCAGCTATTCGAGGTCATTTATGATTCCATATAAATTTTTGAAGTGTTTGTTCTATATCTGTGAAATATGCTATTGGTATTTTGATAGGTAATGCATTGAATCTGTAAATTGCTTTGGGTAGTATGGACATTTTAATAATGTTAATTCTTCCAATCCATGAACACGGTATACGTTTCCATTTGTTTGTGTCTTCCGTAATTTCTTTCTTCAGCGTTGTGTAGTTTTCTGAGTATAGATCCTTTACTTCCTTGGTTAGGTTTATTCCTAGGTGTTTTATTTTTCTTCTTGCTATATTGAATGGGATTTTTTCCTTGACTTCTGCTTCTGCTCTTTTGTTGTTGGTATACAAAAATGCCTTTGATTTCTGGATATTGACTTTGTATCCTGCTGTTTGGCCAAATTCATTTATTAGGTTGAGCAGCTTTTTGGCTGAGACTATAGGATTTTCTATGTACACTATCATGTCATCTGCAAACAATGATAGCTTTGTTTCCTCCTTTCCAATTTGGATGCCTTTTATTTCCTTTTCTTGTCTAATTGCTGTGGCTAAGACTTCCAATACTATATTGAATAGAAGTGGTGAAAGTGGTCAACCTTGTCTTGTCCCTGATCTTAGTGGAAAAGATTTTAGTTTTTGCCCATTGAGTACGATGTTGGCTGCAGGTCTCTCATATATGGCCTTCATTATGTTGAGGAATGCTCCCTCTATTCCCACTTTGCTGAGGGTTTTTATCACAAATGGGTGCCGTACCTTATCAAATGCTTTTTCCGAGTCTATTGATATCATCACGTGATTTTTGTCATTGCTTTTGTTTATGTGATGTATTACATTTACTGATTTGTGAATGTTGAACCAACCTTGCATCCCTGGGATGAATCCCACTTGGTCATGGTATATGATCTTTTTAATGTATTGTTGAATGGGGTTTGCCAATATTTTGTTCAGAATTTTAGCATCTATGTTCATCAGCGATATTGGCCTAAAGTTTTCTTTCTTTGTTGTGACTTTATTTGGTTTGGGGATTAGGATGATGCTGGCTTCATAAAAAGAGTTTGGGAGTCTTCCCTGTTCTTGGATTTTTTGGAATAGTCTATGAATGATATGGGTTAGCTCTTCCTTAAATGCTTTTAAAATTCTCCTGTGAAACCATCCAGTCCTGGGCTTTTGTGTGTTGGAAGTTTTTTGATTACTGCTTCTATTTCATCTGCTGTTATAGATCTGTTCAGGCTTTCTGCTTCTTCTTCATTAAGTTTTGGGAGATTATATTGTTCTAGAAACTTGTCCATTTCACCTAGGTTTTCAAATTTCTTGGCATACAGTTCTTCAGAGTAATTTCTTATAATCCTTTGTATTTCTGTGGCATCAGTTGTAATCTCTCCTCTTTCATTTCTGATTGTGTTTATTTGGGTCCTCTCTCTTTTTTTCTTGGTGAGCCTGCTTAAAGGCTTGTCGATTTTGTTTATCTTTTCAAAGAACTGGCTCCTGGATTCATTGATCCTTAGAATTGTGCTTTTAATCTCTATGACATTTAATTGTTCTCTGATCTTGGTTATTTCCTTCCTTCTACTTGCTCTGGGCTGTCTTTGTTGTTGTTCCGTAAGTTCTTGTAGGTGTAGGGTTAGGTGGTTTGTTTGAAATGATTCTATCTTTTTTAGGTAGGCTTTTATTGCTATGAACTGCCCTCTAAAGACTGCCTTCACTGTGTCCCATAAGTTTTGGGTTGTTGTGAGTTCATTTTTGTTTGTTCCCAGAAACATTTTGATTTCCTCCCTAATTTCCTTCTTGACCCATTCATTGTTTAATAGCATGCTATTCAATCTCCATGATTTTGAGTGTTTTGGGTTTTTCCTCTTGGGATTGGTTTCTAGTTTCAGTCCCTTGTGGTCAGAGAAAATGCTTGGTATGATTTCAATTTTCTTGAATTTGTTGAGGCTTGCTTTGTGTCCTATCATGTGGTCTATCTTTGAAAATGCTCCATGTGCATTTGAAAAGAATCTGTATTTAGTTTCTTCAGGATGAAGGGCTCTATATATATCAGTTAAGTCCATTTCATCCAGAATGTTGTTCAATGCCACAATATTTTGCTGATTTTTTGTTTGGAAGATCTGTCCATTTTTCACAGTGGGGTGTTAAAATCCCCTACTATAATTGTGCTGCTGTCAGTATCTTTCTTGAAGTCCTCTAAGATTTTCTTTATGTATTTAGGTGCTCCTATGTTGGGTGCATACATATTTAGACAATGTTTATGTCTTCTTGGTGGATTCTTCCCTTGAGTATTATGAAGTGACCTTCTGGGTCTCTCTTTATGGCCCTTCTTTTGAAGTCTATTTTGTTTGATATGAATATTGCTACCCTGGCTTTTGTTTTTCCTGTCCATTTGCTTGGAAAATTTGTTTCCAGCCCTTCACTTTGAGTCTGTGTAGGTCTTTTGTCCTGAGGTGGGTCTCTTGTAGGCAGCATATGTGTGGGTCATGCCTTCTTATCCATTCAGCTATTCTATGCCTTTTGATTGGAGCATTTAATCCATTTACATTTAAGGTTATTATTGATACTGATTCATTGCCATTTTCATACCTATGTTCCTCTCTCTCTCTCTCCCTTTTCCTTCCTTTCCTTAAAAGAGTCCCTTCAGCATCTCTTGCAGAACTGGTTTGGTAGACGTGTATTCTTTGAGACTTCTTTTGTCTGGGGAGCTCCTTATTTGGCCTTCTGTCTTGATTGAAAGCCTTGCTAGGTAAAGTAGTCTTGGTTGCAGGCCTTTGGTTCTCATTAGTTGGAATACTTCTTGCCATTCTCTTCTATCTTGGAGCGTTTCTATTGAGAAGTCAGCTGCTAAACTTATCAGGGCTCCCTTGTATGTTACTTCCTGTTTCTCCCTTGATGCCTTTAAGATTCTCTCTTTGTCTTGGAATTTTGCCATTTTAATTATGATGTGTATTGAAGGGGGCCTCTTTGGGTTCCTCTTGATTGGGATTCTCTGTGTTTCCTGGATTTGTGTGACTTTTTCTATCATCAAAGTAGGGAAGTTTTCCATCATTACTTTTTCAAATAGGTTTTCTATCCCTTGCTCTTCTTCTTCTCTTTCTGGTATACCTATTATATGGATATTATTATGTTTCATATTGTCTTGCATTTATCTTAGTCCTTCTTCATTCTTTCTGAGCCTCTTTCCTTTTCTTGCTCTTTCTGGGTGTTTTTTTCTACTTTGTCCTCCAACTTGCTGATCCAATCTTCTGCTTCATCAGTTCTGCTTTTGATTCCTTCCACTGTGTTCTTCAGTTCAGAAATTGTATTCTTCCTTTCCTCTTGGCCCTTGTTGATAGTTTCTATTTCCTTTTTCATGTTGATATAGTTTGCAGTGAGCTCATTGTAGCTTCCCTGTAGTTTCTGGTAGCTCATTGAGAGCTCATGGAGCTTCCTGATAATCATTGTTTTGAACTCAAAGTCTGACAGCTGAGTTGCTTCCATTTCATTTAGCATTCTTTCTGGGGCTTCCTCCTTTCCTTTCATTTGGGCATTATTTCTTTGTGTTCCCATTGTTTTTGAGGCTCTTCTTATTAGCCTTAGCTTCTTAAATTGGTCTGTTCTGGCTCTCTGGGTTTATGGTGTGAACTTCTGTGGTACAATACCTGTGAGATTCAGTGGTGCTGTCTCCTTCAGATATCTTGGTGTTCACAGGTTCCACTGTCTTATTTGTTGAAGTGTCCCCTCCTTGGGACCAACTCTGTTTCTTTCACAGTTCCAGGGTTGTTTTTTTTTTTTTGTTGTTGTTGTTGTTGTTTTGTTTTTGTCTCACTCGGGGGATTTGAAAAGAGAAAAGAGGTAAAAATGGAAAGAGAAGAAAGAAGAGAAGAAAGAAAAAGAAAAGAAAAATAGAAGAAGGAAGAAGAAATAAAATTGGAAAGAAAGGAAGAAGGAATGAGACAAGAAAGAAGTAATGAGAAGCAAATGGCATTGAGGGTTAAAAAATGATAAAAATAATGAAAAAATAATAGAAAAATTTAAAATTAAAAAAAGAAAAAAGTAACAAGAAAAAAGAAAAAATAATAATAAAATTAAAAAAACCCCAACAACTCTTGCTGTTTTTAATCTTGCCAAGCTTGTGTTTCTGGTCTTGCTGGCTGCAATGGCCTAGGGGTGGCAGTATTACTTTTCTCCCTGTTCAGTACTCAGTTATCTTTGCGCTTCTGTCCTCAGAGCTAGCCCTGGGCCTCTCCGCCCAGGGCCTCAGGCATAAACTCTGAGGAAGCATGTGCCTACCCTAGTTGCTCGTGCGTGCCTATGATCTCAGCCCTCTGCCATCACGCACGGGTGCCAATCCTCGCGCAATCGTCCCCACTGGCGGTCTTGGACAGTTGAGTGAGCTCAGTCGTGCGGCCGTCCTGCGGGCACCCGCCGGGCTCCCACCAGCTCAGGCGAGCGGCTGTCCCAATGGCGCCAGGAGTTATCAGTCCCATGAGCTCAGGCGAGCAGCTGTCCCTCGGGTGTGGGAGCTGAAGGTCCCTCAAGCTCAGGTGAGCAGCTGTCCCACAAGTGCCGAAGCTGAAGGTCCTGCAAGCTCAGACGTGCGGCTGTCTCAATGGCACCGGCTGCCAACAATCAGGCGAGCTCCTGCATGCAGTCCTCCCCGGGATATGCATCAGTGTTCACATCCCCAGCTTGTCGGCCACTGAGACCCCAACTCCTCTCTGTGAGATTTCAAGCAACTGGGTTTATCCCAGTGCAGCTAAAACTTTGGCTGGGGAGGGCGCGGTTGACCCAGCTCCCTCCCTAATCTTGTGGTGAGCCTGGCGAGCACTAGCCGGGGCCTCAGTCCTGGCCCTGGTGTCCGCGCTGCCCCTTGGGCTCTTATTGTTCTGAAGTACTCTCCTTACCGTCTGTTTTTTCAATGTCCACTACAATTTTTGATCTCCTATTTTCAAATATACTGTGTTTCTGATGGCTGTTTGCTCTGTTGTGACGTAAATTGTCCAGGATTTTCTCCCATGTGTAGGGGGAAGTGAAATGTGCTCCTTCCTACCACGCTGCCATCTTCCTCCTCTCTCTAGTGATGGATTTCTATAGATATCACCAAAACCATGATCCAATAAAGAAAAAATTGATCTCTCTGTCTCTCTATCTCTGTTTCTCTCTCTCTCTCTCTCTCTCTCTCTCTCTCTCTCTCTCACACACACACACACACACACACACACACAGATATAGGATGAGAGATAAAGCTTGGCATTTTAAACCTTTCAGATTAATAGTTACTTGTTACCACAGCAAAACAAACAAACAAACAAACAAAAAACAACAAAAAAACTCCTCATCTCTTTAGACTTCTGAGAGCCAGAAGAATCAACCTGCCGTTTGTAGTGTAGAATCAGGAAGGAGCAGATAGGGGACCAAACCTCCTTCTGTCACCTCAATTAGTAGAACCTGACCTTTGAAATGCTAATAGGGGAAGTAGCTCCTATCATTAAGATGTCATGGAGGGGTGTTGCTTCATTTGAAGGTATTTTATTTGAAAATTAAAGGGAAGAATGAACTCTCACCTTGGAGGACTCAGTTGTTTTTAGCTGTTAAGCACTTATTACATCCACATGGTGGAAGAAGGATATAAGACAAGTAAATAACAAAAGCAATAAATTTAAAAATAAACTTTAACTTGAAGTTTACATAGCACATTTTGGTAAAAATACTCTTCTTAACATTGGTAGCTTGACTGGGGGTGGAGTGGGGTGGGGTCTGTGACATTGTGGATGAGATGAAATTCAGACAGTGTGCCTAGTCTTCTGGAGGAAAAGAGACAGCATGGCCACTCTCTTAAGGGGAGAGCACCTCAACTCTTGCCTTGACAAGATTTTATTGCTTTTCTGGGCATATTACATGATGGTCCTCATTTACTATGCACAGGTTCACTTGAGGTGGTTACCTTTTACAGAAAATAAAGGAGAGGATGTTGCAAATTACATCAAAGAAGAAGGATACTTGCACATGCAAAGGGAAAAGTGGTTGAACTGGTTACACTCGTCCTTGGAAGGTTTAGCATGGATTTTAGGAAGTTACTTTAAAGATATTCAGTAGACCTTTGCTGCCTCAATTCAGGGTGAGGGAGTTTTAGCAAGGCAAGTCTCAAAGCAGCCTGGGTACAGTGCAGGCCTTATTCCCCATGGGGAAAACCTATTCGTGGGTGTGGGTCCTGTCTGGGCCCATGACACGCAGAACGGTCCCCTATAGTTGCTATATAGACCTTTAATGTGCATGCACATCTCCTGGGGACCTTGTTAAATGTCAACCCTGATTCCATAGACCTCAGGTGCAAACTAAGATCCCATGTACACAAGCGTGGTGTGAGGCCAGTCCATGGACCACACTTTGACAACCAAGGTATAGAACACACACATGTAAATAGATTATGTTTGTTTTGTTTGAAGGTATAATTCAAATCTTAGAAAATAAAGATGTACCTAGGAGGGTAATTATGGTTAAGTTTCTCAAACTCTGATGAATTAGTCAACTAAATTAAAATACTTTATCTGTTATGGTTTTTCTTTCAATTCTCAGCATTGGCTTAATCGAATATTATTTCTACTTGGCTCAGAAGGAACTTCTAAATGAAGACTATTATTGCAAATAAAAACAAAAAGAGAAAAAACTCAAATATAAATTAAGAAGAAAAGCAAAATTTTAAAAGATTCAGGGTAATTCTCTTTTATTTTGCTTTGTTGGATAGAAGAAGGTGTGATATTTTATACTTCTCAAAGATTTAAAATAAGAACTTGGAATATTACAATTCGTTTACTAACCATTTTTCTTTCAGCACCAAATAAGATGCTCAGTGGAACAAGTATGTATTCAATTGTAATACTAATGCTCATGCCATGTTAAAACTCAGATCCAAATGCCAGGACATTTAGAAAACTAAATTCTTAGATGTTACCTCAGTATTTTTTTCCTCCCAAGAGAGAACACTGTTATCGGTGCACTGACCTTTTTCGAAGGTCCCAGGCTCAAGTGGTTGTTTACAAAGCAGCACTCTTACAGTCAAACTACAAATTAACTTATTATTTGAATACTCCTTGGCAAATCTCTTTTACAGATTTGTTAGAATAAAAACGTTTGTTAAATATCACTTCTATTGTTATCCTTATTTATAGAATGGAGAAGAGAGACACAAAATCCTGAGACATCCAAGATCATACTGCCAGTTAAGGAAAGCTTAAAACAAAGAACAGGTGTCCCTTTAGCTACTTATTTTACAGCTGAACCATATAAACTCATATGGAAAAAGCTTATCAAATATAATATATGATGAATTTAAGTTTATTCTCTTGATATTCCAATTACATATATGTTACATGCTTTAAAATTGCCCCACCATTCTTGAGTGTTCTGTTATTTTTTTTCTGTACTTGCATTTCAGTTTGAGAAGTTCCCATTTGAGCATCCCAGCTCTCTGACTCTTTCCTCAGATGGGTCCTGTCCACTGATGACCCCTTTGAAGGTGTACTGCATGTCTGTTAGTGTGTTTTTGATTTATAGCATTTCTTTTTGATTCTTAGAGCTTCTAACTCTGCTTACATTACCCATGTGTTCTTACATGCTCCCTTTTCCCACTGGAGTCCTTAACATAGTGCCGCGGCCAGCGAGACAAGGGGTTCGTGACGCGCAGTGACGGACTGAAAAGAGGAAGCGACCAGTTGCTCTGCTGGCAAAAGGCAAATTTATTGATGAGTACAATTGTATATATAGGCAACTAGAAAAGCACAGGATTCATATGTAAACTATAAAGCTAAAAGGCTCTTCCAGGCATAGCCGCAGGAGGTACAGGAGGTAGTAAACATCCTGAGGTACAGGAGGTAGTAAACATCCTGTTAGGTACATGAGGTAGTAAACATCCTGTTAGGTACATTGTTTAGGTATTCCTTTGA